>JAFEMH010005500.1:0-160878 GCA_022495995.1 Adenophora triphylla var. japonica
AAGTCGCACACCTACAAATTAAATACCAAGACTATACTTGACTACAAAAATCAGCTAGGACAAGTCCAGGTCGATCCACCGAAGAACGGTTATTGATTGCACAATTGTCACTTGACAAGATTGGGGGTTTGTTTTAATTGTAATTTAAATTCCTAAAAGCAGAAATTAAGAAAACTAAGTTTGTAAAAACAATTAAAGGCAAGCACTTGATTTGTTTCATCCTAGTTTATCAATTCAATATCATTGGTATAATTTCTTTTTCTTCCTTCCTATTCACTTGATCCCGAATATATTTCAATTCACTATTTCTTTCTTAGTAATGGTTGTATAACGTGTGACACACTTCAGCCTATTCCCCCTAATCAATACCTAAAACCCTACAGCGACACAGTCTATATTCACCAATATTGATTGATAAAGCTCTAAGAAAATAAGATCAAGAATTTCACTATTCTTTTGTAATAAATAGATCAAAACCTAGTTTTACACGCTTTTTAATTTTACCACGACACGTGCGTATAAATCTCCAAAGATGCTACTTGTGAAAAATCCTAATCGACACAGACTTAAGATTAAGCTAGCATTAAATCAATTACAAGGGAAAAGAAAGTGATCAAATCTCAAAATTTTACCCCTAGAAAAGATTTATCAATTAACAATAAGTAAAACTATGAATAGGAATTTAGAAACAAAGAAATTAATACCTCAATCGAATTAACAAACGGTTCAAGATCAAATCTGACAAAGGTTTTAAGCTTCCATGAAAAAACTGCTGAATACTCTAAGAAATAATAATAATTGCAAAAACAAAAGACGTCCTAGGGTATTCCTATTGAGTAAAACTAGGAATTTATCCATCAATCCTAATTGCCATAAAACCTAAGTTAATAAGGAAAAAAAGGAAACTAAAAAAAATAAAGAAAGAAAATAATAATAATAATAATAATAATAACCGTTGAGCCGCGTACAACTGGTGCACTCGATGACATGAAAGAGAGCCACGACTTCGTCGCCCTTGCACGACTCGTGCATACCACCACCACTGGTTTTTCGACTACATTCAGTGCTTCACGAGTGCACACGGCTTTCTGTGCACCACTTCCTCTTCACTCAGTGCCCACCAGCCTTGTCGCACGAGCTTTGGTCATCCTTGTGCAGGATGATTGCACGACTCGGTGCATAAGGCCACGTTAAGAGTCGTGTCCCAACGACTTGAGTCTTCTTATTTCCAGGAACTTGCCTCTTAGCCCTTGAAGTCTCCTTCTTGCATACTTGTTACCTCCTAACTTTTGTAGTTGACTTTGACTTGAACAAAGTGCTTTGATATTCTAAAAAACAGTCTTGAAAATAACATTTGCTTTTCAAATATCAAAATCTTCCCATCAGTTACATCAAAACACTAACATAATCTTCCTATTACATTGTTCCTCATTGAACATACATAATATAACAATATTACTTAAAATAAAATACAAAATATAATCCGTCATTAACTATAAAAATGTCTACAAATATATGCGAGTGATTACCATATATAAAAACCAACCTATCAATTCCCCCACGCTTAGACGCTTTTATAGATCCACACAGGTAAATATCTAAATCTCCACTGCTAACTCCGAGGTCCTAAATTAGATGCGCGGGGAAAATGATTTCCTAACTCCTCTTTCAAACTTCCCAATCAGTGGTGCTCTTCAACCAAACTAGGGGCATGATCTCCGCTCCTTATCACTCCAACAAAAAAGACGTAATAATGGTACAATGACCTTAGTTTGATCCCCACTCCAGATTATGCAAAAACGGGTCATCCAAACTAAGGCCCACACACGATCAAAAAGCTGAGGAGATATAATGTCCTATACTTCCAACTATCCTCACTCTACTACTGCCACTCAACCCCAAGTCAATGTCCAAACGAAAGACTCACCTCGCAAACAAGCGTTCAGCCCCTTATATCTTGCCGAAAGAAATACGAGGATTTTCCTAACCTAACTCCTCTAGCCGGCAGACCTCCTCGCCAAAAGAATTAATCCTACCCTCGCTCCAAACCTCCCTTATATCTCCTCACCGGTGATATGATAATATGTCACAAATTTCAACTCCTCACCTTTTACGCGCCCTTCGGTTTTCGCTTAGCCCCTCATTTTCTTTTTTTCTTTTTTATTTTTTTCATTAATCTTTTTTTTTTTTTTTTTAACAATGCACAACATAGATCAATCCCTCCCCACGCTTCATTTTCATAGCGTGCCTCGGTGTGACAAAAACATCATAACAAAAGAAAATAAGCATTGAGGGAGAAAGGAGAATACCACATTCAAGCGCCCGGCCCAACTCAAAAAGATCAGAGGACTCGCCAAATCGAACTCCTCTCTCGGTGCGTCTATTCTTTCACAGTCCGTCTCGTTGCTGCTGCCATCCATCATCTCGGTGTGAATCAGCGGGGACCGACTCCATAAACCTCGGCTCGAGCTGCTGCCCACGCTCAAGCCTCCAAGCTGGCTGCTTTGCCCTCCTACCTCACGCCTCGAGATCTATCATCTTGACCGACTCGATCCCATCGGCTAACTCCTCTCTCTGCAAGATGCTGCCTCTCGCTATAACATGTTCCTCTATCCGCTCGTATCGGGCCGTATGTGCCCAGTTACTGCTCATCTAAATATGCTCGCATCTCATGCCAACGAGCGATAATGATCCAAAAGCTGGCTCGAACTACTAGTCTCTGTCTCATCTGCGGCTCCTGCACTCTCTCACATGCGGCTCCTCCTCATCATCATCCTCGCTCTCACAGTATCTGGTATACCCCGATCAATAGCAAAGGCATGTCTCTTGGAGATATCAACCACTCCCGGGCATCGCCCAATCTCTAAATGATTTCCACTTGGATAAGCGGCATCACTATCATCTCATTCTTAAACCATTACCATATGTCAACCACGACCGCATCAATTTGACCCATCCACTCTGGAAAAAGCGCTGTCATACCTCAACAAATACTCGTGGTCATAAAATTTCGGACCACCAATCAAGCCTATGTTGAATCCGGCAACGGCTTCTTCACAAAATGTAGGACCAACAACGTAATCCCGTCCCTCCCTTTGGGATATTAAAGCTCGCACATTTGCCCGAATAACTCTCACATCTCTGAAGAAGTAATCAACCCAATCCGGAGTTTTGTCCAGCAGAACCACGACTTTTTGCTGCATGAAGGCAATAGAAATATGGCATTTGTTTGGGTGGCTCCCACGTTGCCAAAGAAGGTCGTAGATAAGGCCCTTGTCTGAGAATCTCCCACGCCGGATGATAGAACTCCTTTGCACTCCTCATAGGGTCTCTGCATATACTTTCAGTCAAAGTCAAGCTCAAAATAGAAAAACTCCACCGACTTGTCCTTTTTTGGTTCATCCTCCAGGACTCATCCCCACCCCAAACAATTCCTCACGACGTCATACTTAATCACTCTGCGAACATCATTCAAATTAAAACTCACACATTGCTCATTCTCATCATCCACAGTATCTCTCCATAGTAGATAGAAACTCACAAGTATACACAGCTTATAGGTTGCGACACTTTTTCCTAAAAATCCTCCCAAGCCCGCATTCAACAACAATTCTATCACCAATTCATTAACCCCCAAGCTTCTGCAACGATGTCGGGATGCTCAAAAAATTTTGTAACTTGAATCTCCCGTCCCCTTTTTACACACACAAGTTCCTCCATTTGTTTTAAGGGTTTCATTCAAGGTCCTTAATCCCATAAAATCATCGGGTTGCTCTTCCGGCAAGAAAACGAGACCGCTTTTGTTTCTTGGCCGGAGGATTAGGATCAACACCTTTTCCTTTTGTTCTCACCATGTTTAATCAAACCAAAACAATACCCACACAATACAATCACACGGCACAGGCAGAAGAATCAGCCAACACAATGCAACACACAATTACACTATCACAACCAAAGAACAAATTAGAACAAGCACTAACAAGTAATCAATCACTACTAACACACCTCCTAATCTCCTATCAATCCCAACCGAGACCTCCACAGCCTCCCCAAGAAATTGAATGCTCATCAAAGAGTGAATTTGAAACTTACCTTTACAAAGCTTTCCACAATCTCCTCTAGCTCCACCTTGTTGCTCCAAATCAAAGCTTCCTCATAGGTTTTTCAAAATCAACCCAAATTCGAAAATTATAGAGTTCCGAGATTTCTTGTAACCAAATCAATGAAATCAAAAGTTGAATGTGGTGTGTAATGGGTTGGATTTTGTGGGGAAAGTGGCGGTTAGGTTCAATTCGGGTAGAGTTGGTTTGGTGGGGGTTAATGGGGGTTTCGGATTACTGGGTTTTGGTGGAGAGAGAGAGGTTTCTAATGGGGGGTTGGGGCCGAATGGTGGTGAGGGAAGATTGAGGGGCGGTGTTTATGGAGGAGAGAGAGGTGAGTAGAAAGAAGAAGAAGAAGAAGAAGAAAGAGAAGAGAAGGCGGCGGTTTTGGTGTTGTGGGGCGGTAATGGGGAAAGTAAGTAAAATAGGGAAAGAAGGATTAATGGGGAAGGAGGAGTAATGAGAAAGGAGTCAACGCCCCCCTAATTGGTTTCTTTTTTTTTTTTTTTTTTTTTTTAAAGAAAATCAACGCACGACTCGTGCTTTTAAGCCCGAGTCGTTCCCCACCTTCGGGTCGTGATACGAGGCGTGCAAAATTGATCACCCGTGCGGGTTCTTGCAACGAGTCGTGCATGTATCCACGAGTCGTGCCCTGTGCCTTTTTTTCTCGCACAACCGTGCAAAATTGGGCACGCAGATCTTTGCTCCTCCCCACCGTTTCGCACACCACCACAACACAAAACCTTTAGTAGCACCAATTCTAAAAATAAAAAAATATAAAAAATAACCAAAATAACAACGGGAATGAAAATCCCGGGTTGCCTCCCGGTAAGCCGCCCTTCTTTACCATCTTTAGCTAGACCAAATGCCGGGTTTAATGCCCCGCATAGCATATGGCTCAAACATAATTAGGATCGTAGAGATCAATCATCTCCACATCCTCCACAGTAGCATCACTCCCATCAAAATAGGCTTCAACCTTTGCCCATTAACCTTAAACTCTTGGTCTCCGGAAAGATTAGCGATCACGATCAGCACCATGCGGGAATACCTCCTCACCAAATAGGGACCGGTCCATGGGACCTCAATTTACTGGAAACAAGCGCAGCGGGAGTCAAATAGGAGGACTTTTTGACCGACTTTAAATTCCCTCCTCAAGATCATTTTTATCATGCCACGCTTTTGCTCGTTCCTTGTAGGATGATTATTTTCATAGGCCTCTCTCCGGATCTCATCTAGTTCATTCAATTGTAATTTCCTCTCCTCACGGATCCAACTAGGTTCATGTTGAACTTTTTAATTGCCCAAAAGGCTTTGTGCTCTAATTCCACGGGCAAGTGACATGGCTTCCCAAACACTAATCGATATGGGGACATACCAATAGGTGTCTTGTAGGCCGTACGGTAAGCCCATAGAGCATCCTCTAGCCTGAGACTCCAATCTTTCCTATTCGGATTTACGGTTTTTTCGAGGATCGATTTAATTTCCCTATTGGACACCTCTGCTTGGCCATTCGTTTGGGGATGATAGGCGGTGGAGACCTTATGAGTGATGTTATACTTTTTAACCAAGGCTTCCACCATCCTATTGCAAAAATGAGTTCCCCTATCACTAATCAAGGCCCTAGGCGTTCCAAACCTAGACACAACATTACTCTTGAGGAAACTCACTACCACATTAGAATCAGCGGTGCGTGTAGGGATCGCCGACCCACTTCGGGAAACGTAGTCCACCGCAAGCAAGATGTACACAAAACCAAAAGAAATAGGAACGGACCCATAAAGTCGATTCCCCACACATCAAAAACTTCGCAATTAATTACGATGTTTTGTGGCATCTCACCGCGGCGCCCTATATTTCCAACACGTTGACACCGGTCACAAGACTTACAAAATGCAAGCAGCATCCATAAACAACTGGGCCAAAAGAAGCCATCTTTGTCTAACACTTTCCTAGCGGTGTTTTTGGCCCCAAAGTGACCACCGCAAGCATACTCATGACAGAACTTTAGGATAGAGGCCGCCTCAAGTTTTCCAGGACACACCTACGAATAATTTGGTCGCCGCAATGCTTCCACAAGTTTGGTTCATCCCACACATAATACTTAGCCTCACTTTGCGGATTTTGTCTCTCTTGGATTTAGAAAATCCTTGGGGAAATTTATTAGCGACCAAAAAGTTTACTAGATCCGCATACCAAGGAATTACCTCTTTAACCGCCCACAAAGCCTCATCGTGAACTCGCCCCTAATAGGGGGCTTGCTTATAAGAGCTTGTCATCCTCTCTCACCAAACGACTCAAGTGATCGGCCACAACGTTTTCGGCTCGCTTTCTTATCCTTGATTTCTATGTCAAATTCACTCAACAAAGGATCCACTTAGAATGAGTCTCGGTTTCGCCTCTTTCTTAGACATCAAATACCTAAGGGCAGCATGATCGGTGTACACAATGATTTTGGTCCCAAGCAAATAGGACCTAAACTTCTCTAATGCAAAGACCACCGCTAGCATCTCTTTTTCTGTAGTGGAGTAGTTTCTTTGTGCCTCATTTAAAGTCATAGATGCATAATAAATCACATGAGAGGCACGATCCACTTTTTGACCCAAAACTGCCCCCACAGCATAATCACTCGCATCACACATGATCTCAAACGGTAGAGACCAATTGGGGGCTTGAATAATAGGCGTAGATGTCAACCTACCCTTCAACTCATCAAACGCTTTCTTGCAATTATCATCAAATTTAAAATCTACCTCTTTTTGCAACAAGGTGCATAGAGGTGATGTAATTTTCGAAAAATCTTTTATGAAGCGACGGTAGAATCCCGCATGACCAAGGAACGACCGCACTTCACGCACATTTGTAGGGTAAGGAAGTGTGGAAATAATGTCAATTTTTGCTTTATCCACTTCAATACCCTTTTTCGACACCACATGTCCTAACACAATGCCTTGCTCCACCATAAAGTGACATTTTTCAAAATTTAAAACCAAATTTGTTTCAACACATCGGTCAAGAACTAAAGCAAGGTGAGCAAGACATTGGTCGAAAGAGTCTCCATGGACGGTGAAGTCATCCATGAAAACCTCCATAAAATTTTCCACAAAATCGGAGAAGATGCTCATCATACACCTTTGAAAAGTCGCAGGTGCATTGCATAAACCAAAGGGCATCCTCCGATAGGCAAAGGTGCCGAAGGGGCAAGTGAAAGTGGTTTTCTCTTGGTCTTCCGGTGCAATTGGTATTTGAAAATACCCGGAATAACCATCAAGAAAACAATAGTATGCCCTTCCTAAGCAAGCCTTTCCAACATCTCGATCAATAAATGGGAGGGGGAAGTGATCTTTCCTAGTTACCTCATTCAAATTACGAAGATCAATACAAACACGCCATCCCGTTTGCTCCCTGGGTTGGCACCAACTCGCCCTCGTGGTTGATGACCGACAGTGATTCCACCCCGCTTGGCTACACATTGAGTAGGACTCACCCACTCACTATCTGATATGGCATATATGATCCCCATCTGCAGCAACTTCAAAACTTCCTTCTTTACCACCTCCATCATAGGTGGGTTCAACCTCCTCTGCGGTTGCCTTACCGGCTTAGCACCCTCTTCTAGCAAAATCCGGTGAGTGCATAAAGAAGGACTTATGCCCTTGATGTCGGCAATAGTCCACCCAATCGCTTCTTTCCGCTCTCGGATCACATCAACTAATTTCTTCTCTTGCTCCTCCGTCAGAACACTAGAGATCACCACAGGAAGTGTCTTCCCTTCACCCAAGAAAGCATATTTCAAATTCTCGGGAAGGGGCTTCAATTCCAGAACAGGTGCCTTCTCAACAGATGGTAAGGGTTTCTCTGGTGGCATCTCCAACTGTAAACGGCCATAACTCGGTGGTGAGACATACATGGCATCCTCAGAAAGGCTCATAACCGCCTCCTTCATCTCATCGGAAATGTCAAACTCTAACCCGGCATACTCCAAGGCATTCTCTAACACAGATTTCACGTCATCATCTCCTCCGCACACATCAAATACCTCTTGAGCTATGGGCTCCATTACATCAATGAAGTTCACCGAGTGCACATCCTTAGGGTACTTCATAGCATCAAAGATATTGAACTCCATTTGTTGCCCATCAAACTCCATAGTCAACGACCCATTAGTGACATCCAACTTGGTACGAGCAGTCGACATGAAAGGTCTCCCTAACAGAATGGGAGCCTTAGGATCCGTATCCATCTCCAAGACATAAAAATCTGCAGGAAAAATGAGCTTCCCAACCCGAACTAGAACATCCTCAATCAACCCCTTAGGGTACGCATTTGATCTGTCGGCAAGCTGTATAATCACCCGAGTGTCCTGTAAAGATCCCAACTTTAGGTTCTCAAACAACGCATAGGGCATGACGTTGATTGAAGCCCCCAAGTCAAGCATAGCCATATGCTCCGAATTATCCCCAAGAGACACCGGAATCACGAACATACCCGGATCACTACACTTTTTTGGCATCCTCTTCTGATAGACTGCAGACACATGCTCACTGATTTTTACCTTTTTCTGACTCCGCTCCTTCTGATTCCTCTTCATCGTGCATAACTCTTTTAAGAACTTAGCATACCTTGGAACCATCAGCGAGGAGATCAAGAAATGGAATGTTTACCTCAAGCCTTTTGAATGTAAGTCAAAGATAGCCTTATCGAGCTCCGGCTTCGTCCTCCCTTAATGCATACGGAAACGGGGGGCGGCTCATACACAGGAAATACCGGTGCGTACTCTTCTCCTTTTCGTGAGTCTTTACCTCGGGTGTAACTCTCTCAACCACTAGCTCGGGCTCCTCTTCGACAACCACTTCCTCTAGCTTCTTCCCACCGCGCAAAGTCATTGCACTAACATTAGACTTCGGATTCGGTTCGGTTCTAGATGGTAACTTCCCGAATCTTTAGCCTCCATCCTCCCAACCGCATCTCGCCGGCACTCATATGCTTCTCTAAATTACCGATGCCGGATTTAGTCTCCCGCCGGAACCGCCGAAAGTTTCCATTCATGGTAGACATGCTCTGCGCTAGTGATCGGACCATGTCCTCGTAGACGGTCCTCGCCGTCGCCGGCCGTTGTCCAACGGGTACTGCATCGATTATATTGATTACCCCTGAACCGCCGACCTTGCTTTGAAACCCCGCCGACTATTGAACGGCCGCTGAAACCTTGTTGACCCCGTGGTGGACCATACCTAAGATTCGGATGAACATTATTCGCGGCATTGTAGTTGAACCGTGGCGGTCTCTCGACCTCGTTGATTGAATCCTATTGCATTGACATCTACCACCTCATCCGTCCGAAGAGTGGGACAAGAATCCGTCGGGTGGGTCACATCATTGCATATACCGCAGTGGATGAGGTTGTTGACCCAAAACCAATGTCTTCAATAGGCTCTTCACATCCGCCAACTCGTCTTCAAATCACTCGTTGTATCACTTGATCCCGCAAAGACCGACTTGTCTAACGCTAGACCTCCTTCCATGTGTCCTTGTGCTCTTGGCCAATTCCTCAATCAATCGCTTCTGCATCCCTGGTAGTTTTGTTCGAATGCTACCTCCACAAGCGTAATCTATCCACCGTTTGTCCCGCATACCAATCCCCCATAGAAGTAAACAATAAGCCAAGCTCATCATCAAAACCATGATACGGACAACTTCTGCAGAGCTTGTAGAACCGGTTGTGATAGTCATATAGTGATTCATCGGACCGCCGCTCCATGTTGCCGATATCCCGCTTCATGACATTAATCGATCGTGAGGGAAGAACTCATCAAGGAACACCTCCTTCAATTTGCCAAGATGTAATGCTATTCGGTGGCAAGTGATAGTACCACGCATTCGCGTTATCCTTAAGAGTAAAGGAAAACGCCCTCAACAATAACCGCTCAAGAGGCAATGCAAATGGCTTCATGCTCTTGCAAATCTGCACAACCGGGAAATATGTTGATTCGGGTTCTCCTGGTATACCATGGAAATGGGGCAACCGGTTCAACAACCCCGGCTTCAACTCAAGTGACCCCACCAAGCAAATCCGGAAATAGCACTGCTTGCGGTTGCTCATTCCAGTTAGGAGCAATCCTTTGCCTCAATGTCCGAGGTGGGGGATTGTTATTGCCTCTTCCGTTACCCCCATTGTTCACAACCTCCGGACCATCATCGTTCCCACCGTTATTATTATTCATCTCGTCCCGCTGTAAATTTCTCCTGCACCTAAAATATCTTTCAATTTCTGGAACAAAAGGACTAATAGAATGATTAGCAGAACGGGTATGGACCATAAAAGGTTCCACACCACAAGACAACAATAATAATAATGTGCAATTAACAGGAAACAAGAAAAAGAAAAAGAAAAAGAAATAGATTTAAGAAAAGAATAAGAGTGCAAACAAATAAAACCGTTCCCCGGCAACGGCGCCAAAATTTGATAGGTCTAAAGTCGCACACCTACAAATTAAATACCAAGACTATACTTGACTACAAAAACTGTAGCTAGGACAAGTCCAGGGTCGATCCACTGAAGAACGGTTATTGATTGCACAATTGTCACTTGACAAGATTGGGGGTTTAAAATTTATTTTATTAAATTCCTAAAACAGAAATTAAGAAAACTAAGTTGTAAAACAATTAAAGACAAGCACTTCAGATTTGTTTCCGTCCCCGTTTATCAATTCAATATCATCGGTACAATTTCTTTTTCATCCTCCCTATTCACTTGATCCGGAATATATTTCAATTCCTATTTCTTTCTTATTAATGGTTATAAGCAGTGACACACTCACCTACTTCCCTAATCAATACCTAAACCTAACTGACACAGTCTAGATTCACAATATTGATTGATAAAGCTCTAAGAAATTAAGATCAAGAATTTCACTATTCTTTTGCAAATAGATCAAAACCTAGTTTTACCCCTTTTTAATTTACCACGACACGTGCATAAATCTCAAAGATGCTACTTGTGAAAAATCCTAATCTGACACAGACTTAAGATTAAACTAGCATTAAATCAATTACAAGGGAAAAGAAAGTGATCAATTCTCAAAACCCTAGAAAAAGATTTATCAATTAAAACAATAAGTAAAACTATGAATAGGAATTTAGAAACAAAGAAATTAATACCTCAATCGAATTAACAAACGGTTCAAGATCCAAATCTGAAGCAAAGGTTTTAAGCTTCCATCAAAAACTGCTGAATATTCTAAAAACTAATAATAATACTGATTGCAAAAACAAGAACGTAGAACCCTAATCTATTCTTAAAACTAGTATTTATACTTAACCATCAAATCCTAATTACCTAAGGAAAACTAAGTTAATAAGGAAAAGAAAACTAAAAAAATAAGGAAAGGAAAAGAAAATAATAATAATAATAATAATCCAGTACGCGTACAGCCAACCGCCCTTGCACGACTCGTGCACACCACCACCACTCGTGCACCACTTCACGACTCGTGCACCACTTCACGACTCGTGTACGAGTACACGACTCGTGCACCTCTTCTCCACTCGTGCCACGCCTCGTGCAACTTTGGCCATCCTGTACAGATCAATTGCACGACTCGTGCATACAGCCACGAGTCGTGTCCCAGCTTGAGAACCTTCTTTCCAGTCACCTGCCTCTTGCCTAGCCTCTTGCCCCTTGAATCCTTCTTTGTTGCACTAACTTTGACTGAAGATGGACATTCCAAATAACCTCTTGGCAATAAAAGTGCTCCAACAATACCCAAAATCATCAACTTACATAAAAAAATACTAACAATAATCTCCCTATTACATTGTTTCTCATTGATACATAATATAGCAATATTACTAAAATAAATACAAAATATAATCATATTGCTATAAAATGTCAAAGAAAATCGAGGAATTACCATATATAAAAACCAACCTATCATTGCTCCCTGGAGGAGTGATCTTGCCGATGACGTCGATTCCCCATGTGGCAAAAGGCCATGGCGTAGTCATGCAGTAGAGTTCGTGAGGAGGGATGTGATTGAGGTTGGAAAACCGTTGACATTTGTCGCAGCCGGACGAACCGGATGCGCCTCGTTTCCATTGATATCCAATAGTATCCCATACGGAGAATGATCTCGTGTCAATGCTCTGGGCGTTCATGTGCGGACCGCAGTTCCGTTGTGAACTTCGTTCATTAGCTCGCTGGCTTTTTTCTTTGTTTACACACCGAAGGAGTGGCCCTTGGTGGCGCTTCTTGTACAACATACCCCTTAATGACGAAATGGGATGCCGGGCGTTTTAATGCCATCATATTTTGGCTTTGATCCCTTCTTTGTATTTTCCATCTTCATTTGTGAAGGAAGCTTCTCCGCTTTGGAGGTACCGGTAAATTTGATTGTACCAGGTTCGTCGATCGTTTCTTTTTCTTTTTCGATCTCACAAAGAATAGGCGGGTGTTTCCCGTCCGCCTATTCTCGAGGGGTTCTTACCGCTTTCCCTTCGGGAATTTCGACAAGAGAGGTGAGGGCTGCCGTATGCGTCGCGGCGGTTCCCGTCTCTTGGCAAATAGTGAAAAGAGATGTCCTTGAACCGAGCAATGAGCTCCTCCATGTACGCGTGGTACTTCAGAAGGCCGGAATCTACCGTCTTCCATTTGTTGGATACTTGATTGATGATCAATGCCGAGTCTCCATATACATCCAGCTCTAAGATGTTGCACTCGAGGGCGGCTTCCAAACCTCGCCGCACAAAGCCAGATTCTCGCCGCATTGTTGGTTGCTTCAAAATTCGCCTTGATGGCTATGGGAGTATGCTCGCCCTTGGGATCGACAAGGAGCATTCCAATGCCATTCCCCTTCTTGTTGGCTGCCCCATCGAAGAAGAGTTGCCAGCGGTTTGCACCGTCAAGTGAAAAGATTCCGTCGTCCGGAAATTGCGGATCGTGACCCTTAGGTTCACTGCTCGGGAAGTCGGCAAGTTGATCTCGCCATTACTCGCCCTTTGTTGATTTTCTCGACCATGTACTTGATGTTGAACTCAGCCAGGAAGAATGACCACTTGGCTAGCCGCATTGACAGGATGGCTTGTCAAAGAGATATCGGACGGGGTCCACTTTGGAGACCAGAGCACCGAATGCGACCGCATGTAGTGTTTCAGCTTCCCGACTACCCATACCAAGGCGGTACATGTTTTTTCTCGATGCCGAGTAGCCGAGTTCACTTCCTTGAAGCTTTCGGCCACGAAGTAGATTGCATGCTCAACCTTGGAATCTTTTACGTTCTTGTGCCGCATTGCTCGATAGACGTGTCTCATCGTCGACATACGTGAGTAGTGACTTGTCTTCATGTGGCGGGCACGTAATTGGGGATTCACCAAGTAGGTCTTGATCTTCTCGAAAGCCGTTTGGCACTCGGAGTCCCATTTGATGCTCGGCATTCTTTTTCATCGGCTTGAACATGGGCTCGCAGAGAGATGTCAACCGGTTGATGAAGCGACCGATGTATCAAGTCTTCCCATGAAGCTCTTCACTTCGTCGTGGTTTGAGGCGGCTTCATGTCGATGATGGCCTTGATTTTCCCGGGATCGGCTTTGATACCTCTTTCTGTAACCATGTACCCCAAGACCTTGCCGCGCTTGACGCCGAAGGTGCACTTTGCCGGGTTCAACCTCATGGAGTGTTTTCTCGAGTCCGTTAAAGAACTTCCTCGGATCCGTCATGTGCCGCATGTCCGATCCCTCGAGTGGATGATCATGTCGTCGACATATACTTCGATTTCTTTGTGAATCATGTCATGGAAGAGGGTCGCTGCAGCCCGCCGGTAAGTAGCCCTAGCGTTCTTTAGACCGAACGGCATGACCGTGTAACGCATGTCCCCCATGGAGTGGTGAAGGCGCCTTGGCCTCGATCCTCCTCGGACATCTTGATCTGGTTGTATCCAAAGAAACCCGTCCACGAAGGACTTTACTTCGAAATTTGCCGTGGTGTCGACCGGCATGTCGATGTTAGGCAATGGGGAAATCATCTTTAGGGCTGGCCTTGTTGAGATCCCGGAAATCCACGCAAAGATCTCGACCTTTCCATTGGCCTTGGTGACCGTCACGATGTTGGAGAGCCAAGTCGGGTACTCAATCACTCGATGAAACCAACTCGGAGCATTTTCTCAATTTCTTCTTTAACTTGCAAGGACCACTCGCTTGATCTTGCGCAGCCTTCGTTTGATGTGCTTGGATTCGGGATCCAGGGAATTTTGTGCTCCACGATTGAGGGATCGAGTCCTGGCATGTCCCGGTATGACCAGCGAACACGTCAACATACTCCCGAGGAGGTTTATCGTGGCTTCCTTTTCGCATCGGCGAAGAAACCGCCCACTTGTGTCTCTTTAGGCTCTTGCACCGACCCTGTGTTCACTTTGGTCATAACCTCTTCGGCAAATGGGCCCGGTTGTCCTCTTGGTCAACTACACGCTCGAGAACTTCTCTAATGTATTGTTCGTTTAATGTGTCTCGCTTCTTTATCAATTGAATTATTAACGTCTTTTAAGTTGTTTGTTAACTTATCGCTTGTTAAAGTGGCAATGAGAGGATACTCCGAAAGGTCGACTTTTCATTACACAAGAACGGGAATACATGATTGGCTACAACATTATAGTCCTCCGGTGTAAGGCCGTTGGATGACTCGTAGGACCGGACTCGACAAGGACCGACTCGCAGGGTTTGAGACCGGGTTTAGGGAGATGTGGGTGCGGGGCCCGGCTTGTCTTCCATTTCGCCCGGCTTGCCCTTGGTCCGGTGAAAGTTACCCAATTCTTCAAAGGCATTGCTGGATGCTTCGAGGAGGGTGCGGGGATCGAGAGGCTTGGCTCCCGCTGTCCCTATCATGGCGATCATGCCGTTGTCGGAGCCCCGCCGATCAAATTGGGCAACTCCATGACTTCTTCAAATGCACTCAGTAAAGCCGGTCCACCGAGAGCGTTTTCTATGAATTCCGGTTCCTTCCGCTTTGGATTTACTGTCTCGAATGTGGCCTTGGCGGCCGATCCGAACAACTTGTTTCCCATGGAGAGTACCTTGAGTTGCTCCTCCAAGTCTCGGGATTCCTTGAATGTGTACTCATGCCGGACCGTGGTGGCAGCTGGTCCAGTAGAGCCGTGATGTCGAGGAACGCTCCCCTTATCGGATTAGCTTTGAGTCCTCTCGAAACGCTTGAGGTCCCGTGCTAGCCGTTCCATTCTCTTCGTAGTCTTGGCGTTGACTATCCCTCGCTTCTTTTTCATCTTCATCAGCTTCCACCGCCGGTCCCCTCGCCCGCTGCCGGGTTCCGCCGTCGGTCCCTCGCCCGCCGGTTCCCTTGCCGGTCCCCGCCCGTCTGCCGGTTCCCTTGGTGAAGTAATGAGCGAGGTCAAAGCCGTAAGGTCGGAGATTGGGTGTGCCGTCGGAGGTTCCCTTTTGCGGGCCGCCGCCTTGGTGCGGGCGAGCCTTTGTCTTCCTTGATGTCGCCCGGTGTTGGCACGTAGCCAAGCCCCCGGACCGTGGTGTGGTCCTTGACTTCAATAACTTGGCCGGGCCTTGCAGCCTTTTGCCGAGCCCCGCTCCCGGGATGAAGTTCATGAGTTTCATCATCCTCATGGCGGGAGGAATCTCGATCGTGAGACAAAGTGGAAGGTCCACGTTGCATATTTGGATCTTGGAGGTCTCCAGAGTGAATCCAGCTTAATGGCATGTCATCATTATGCTTGATTTCCAATACCGGAATGTCGTTGGTGCCGGTCCCCTGGTGGTGACACCGTCGCCGTAGACCGTGGTTAGCTCGTTGCCTTGCATGAACTTGAGGCACCGGTGAAGGGTGGATGCCACGCCATTGATTTGATGCAGCCAGGATGCCCAGATGGGCCGTGAAAGTGATTGGAATGTCCAACACTTGGAATTCGGTGGGGATCACCCGCTTACCGAACCGTATGTTGAGAGTAGCAACCCCGAGGACCGTACGGGAAGTAGAGTCATAGGCCTTGACAAAGGTGGACCGAAGGCTTAAGATCTCGTGGGCTTCGATGTCAAGCAGTCCATCATCTTGGCCGGCAAGACATTCATTCCGGAACCTCCGTCTACCAACACGAGGGGAAGGCGACGCTCGTCCAGTCGGACTGTGATGTAGAGCGGCTCATTGTGCTCAGCCCCAAATTTTGAAAGGTCCAAATCTGTGAAGGTGATAATGTTGCCATAGTGGATGTTACCAATCATCTCGAATGACTTCATCTCGGGGTCAAGGCCCACGGGGACCATGGTATCGGGCCAGGCTTTCCTCTAGCTTGAGCTTGTGAGGATAAGAGGAGGTGAGCAGAGACCAAAGGGAAATGTTTGCCTCGAGTCCGCTTGAGCCGAGTGAGGATCGTGTCCTCTTTCAAGGAACTTGTGTCTTCGGGCCTGGCCGGACCGCAATTCTGGCTCCGTCGGCTTTTTGGTGGCCTTAGGTGGTAATGCATGGATTTGACCCGATCGGGTTAGAACGCCGACATCGTGGTTTGGTCCCTTCGAACAGCCGCCCGAGTTGAGCCATAGTTAGAGGAGGATTCCTCGTAGCATAGTGGCCATATGTCTTCCCTCAACTCATTGATTGTGGATGAATTCCTGAGCTTCGGCAGCTTGACGGATCCCGTCCCAGGATACGGGCTTAGGTGCCTCTCAGGGGAGGTAGCCTACGCTTGACGTAGCCGTTCGAATGTAAGTGCACAAATGCTGATTGCCTCGAATCGAACCGTGCGTTGACCCTCCGGGAGGTTGGAGAGTTCTCGGCTCAAACGAACGGTCTCCTTGATCTCTTCACGGTATATCGCGTTCCTTTCCTTCTTGCCGAGCATACTCAGTGGGCCTGAGTTGGGTCCGGCGATACTCGTGGTTGGCTAGTTTTCCTCCACTCGGGCCCAGATCAACCTTCTTGCAGCGGAGCTCGCGTCGAGAGTTAATGCCTCGCGTTTCTTCCCATGTGAGAATAGCCGGTGCTTCTTTGAACCGCGTGCGGCAATCTAGGTAAACCTCCATCGGGAGAGTTTTCTTCTCTCGCTTTATCTCGAGTGGCGGGTATGTCGGAAGGTGAGTACACGGCTTCCCGAACATCTCGCCCATGTGACCGGTTGCCGTCCCAGCTGATCGTTTCGTAAATGAAGGCCGTAGATCGTGGAATTTCCCCGAGTAGTTGCTCGAGACGAATTTCCATCCTCCTCCCGTTTTTAAATAGACCTTCCTCCCCGAGTTGGCCTTTCAATTTGAGTGCGGTAATGATCCGTTCCCATCCTCCCAGACCCTCGGGAGTCCGGTTTTGTTGACTTCATGCCCGGCTTGGAAGAGAATGGTTTCATCATCTTCATCGTCGTTTTCACAGAGAACTTGCTTTCCTCGGGAAGGTAAGCGCCGGATTCGTTTCCGCCGTGTCGTTCCATCTCCTAGGTCATCGGGACCGTTGACCACCCTTGCCCGGCAGAGGGGTTGGATGAGAACAGACGGTAGTCCGGAAGTTGCCATGGGCAAAACTCCCGAGGTCGAACCGGTCTAGAGTGGCCTCTAGCTTTCTCGTCCGAAGCCGCCCGTGACACTTTAAGGGCTTGGTCCCCGTAGGTCTTTCGAGCTTGGTCTTCGTCCCAAAGACGACTTTCTTGAGCGGCTAGTTCCATGAGAGCTTTCCTTGCGAGACCTAGGCAGCCTCCGTAGGTGCGCATCGTCCGGCTAGTGTCCGTAACCGTGATTACATTCAAATCGCCGAATGGCGGGAACACTTGGATTATATTGACGAAGGAAGTCGGACGGGACATTCCATGCGTCCTTCCTTAATCTCGATCACCAAGAAGTTTGCCCATATCTCGTTGATTGACCCCACGGGGGTATTGAATTCTCGCAATGTTGACGGTCTCGTGATCTCGCTCGATCGCCAAGTCTATCAGAGCTAGCAATGACTGGCAGTGATGTCTCGAATCCGGGGCCGTGACGACCGGGAGTAGAATCGAACCGAAGCATGTTGATGCCGAGGTGGTCATTTCCCGTGTCGGAAGCCGACTCGCCTTGCGGGGAAGACTTTCACGCATGTTTTCGGCGGCCGCCTAAGCGTTCCCGAGGTTGATCTCGACTTGTAGCAGGTGAGGAGCTTGGTCTCCTTTGCCGTTGCCCTTGGCCTTGGCGGCGTTTGAGGGTATAAGCTTGACCGACGGCACGGGCCGGTTGCCGCCGGGCCGGTACTCGGAAGTAGTGATGAGCTCGAGCTCGCTTGGCCAGGGCCTCGTTTACCATGAGCAAAGCGGCCATCGAGGGTGACCTTGGTGTTGCGAGAATCGATAACAAGGACGGGATCCTTCGCTTCATCAGATACCTGGAATAGATGATATTGACGAAGTCGTCCGCCCTTACTTGATCGTAGGGATTCCTCGTTGCGTGAATCACGTGCTTCCAATTATCGGATAGCCGTCTCGTACCGGACGTTGAGCTTGACAATTTCCATGGTATTGGAACCTTGGTCGTAAGTGACCCGATCGGAAGGAGTTCCGTCCTCAAAACCGAGCATGTGAATGCGGAGGTCTCGCTATGCGGGTCCCGCTGCGTCCTCGACTCCGGAGAGTCCAGATTCATCGTCATCCGATCGCTCAATCCAGTGTAGGGACGTATTGCGTCAAAGTTGCGTTGCTGAGCAAACTAGGAAAATCTCGTACCCCATGCTTGAGCGGAAAGGCTTAGAGGGGAATCCTCGTAGAGGACCTTTCCATACGACGGTCATACAATGAGATGAGTATGACGATACTTGTCGACTTTTATTACAAAGATCTCCTCGCATGGCAGGCCGAGAGAATGAGTTTGAAGGATGCCGATAAATCTTGGATTGGAGATCGGGGTTTATGTGCCCGTATCATGGCGATATTCGCCGTTTCCTTCCACCCGCCTCCAAGTGTTGGAAACGACAGCTGAACTTGATGTATCGGATCGCTTCAGTGGTCCGCCTCGCTCGAGTACGTTTACATAGTTAGCATCTCCGGACTCGAGGGATTCTGATGAGATTTGCCCCGATAGTCCCTTGGTTGATTCGAAGGAGGTAACCCCGGTGCCCGAGTGCGGACACGCTTGCCACTGTCTCGGCTTCGTTTCCTATGAGGAAACCGTCCTCGGATGACTTCGAGATCTCCCCGCCGGTTAATGAACTTGACGCACCGATGGAGAGTGGAAGCTATGGCTTTCATGTGGTGTAGCCAAGGGCGTCCCAAAAGAGCCGTGAACTCGGATGGAATGTCCATCACGTGGAATTTTGCCGGCACCATTTGGGTTTCGAACCAAAGTTCTAGAGTCACCGTCCCCGTGATGGGACGAGACGAGTTGTCGTAGGCCTTGATAGTCCGAGTAGACGGTATCAAATGGCTTTCATGGATGCGGAGAGCTCGCATCATGCCGAGAGGGAGGACATTAACGGCTGACCCGTTATCTACCAATACTCCGGGGAGTGATATGGTGTTGAGTTTGAGAGTGATGTACAGTAGCTTCGTTGTGCCCCGAGGCGTCTCTCGGTAAGTCTTCATCACGTAACGTGATCATGCCGCCATACAAAGTGGAGTCGTAGATCTCGTCTCTATCCGTAGAAGGAGAGTCATCCACCCATCCGTTTCTGTCTTCCTCTTGCGAGGTAAAGCCTTTGCCGGAACCTCAGAGTATGTTGAGGCCGCCCGTGGCGGTTGCCGCCCTTGGTTAGCACATTGATCGAGTGCGATTGCCAAGCCGACCTTGATCTTCCTTTACCGGTCCGGCTCTAAGCCGGACAAGTTGAATCTTGGCCGATCCCGTGGAGGGTTAGGCTTCGACCGGCGCAAGACTACCAAGATCCGAGGTATTCCGGTGTTCCAGTGGTCCGACTCGGTTTCACTCGGGCTTTTCGGCTTTCCCACCCCCGTCTCGCTCTAGAGCCGCATGGCCTCGGAGGCAAAGAGGACTCGGCCGGGAGTACAAGACGTAGTAGTCGAACCTCCTGAGGGTTCTCCAAGTGTACCTACGCCGGTATCTCCGGCCGTATCTTTCTCTCGCTTGCCGTTGAGAGGATTTCTTCTTCTCGTTTTCTGAGGATTGCTCGGACAGTTTCTCGAGACTCGTACTCCAGCAGCGGAGCAATCACAAACATCGTAGCCGATGTGGACATTAGAGGAGGATCCACCTGAAAGAGGCGGAGAAACCGGTTCCCGTGGCACGCTTCTTGGGCACCCACTCAATGGAATTCACGCCGTTATTGTTCTGGAAAGGGATTCCCGATCGTATTGGGCCCACGGGGCGCTCTAACTTGCCTTCTTCTATCAAGTTCGATTTCGTATCGTAACCCCAAACAAGCTTGTCGTGGTATGGCCGTGATACCGATGGAAGGCGCAAGATTTGCTCTTGTCCGCATTGGCTACGGGAACTTTGGGTTTGTAATTGGCCACGGGCTTAAGGAGACCCTCCTTGATTAACCCTTCCAACATCTTGCTCGTGGCATGTCCAACTTGTCGAAGTGTACGACAGTGCCGCTTCGAGTAGAATTGTTGCTTTGCGGGACTCGGGTTTCGTTACCCGACCGTTGTCCCCGATGGACGTAGTTGACAGACGTATCTTTCCCTTTGCCGGGGCCTGCAGATTGAATGCACTGTTGAGCGGTATCTCGTATGGCCGTGTAGTAGCCAACTTTTCCTTGAGATCCTTCTCGAACCGTGAGCCGGCATTGACCATGGCCCGAGATCTCGGGAAGAAATTGTGACCGATGAGAGTTCTCGATGGACGGTCTCAAGCAAGACTTGAAGATCCGCATCTGCTCGTCTTTGGAGAGTGGCTCCATGATTTCGGAGAGTTTCCACTCCATCTCTTGTAGAATTCCCCAACACTTTCATCCGCTTTCGCTCGGTGGTGATTAAGTCCTCGCGACTTGTTTCCCACTCTAAGTTGGATCTCGTACTGCCCAGAAGATGTTACCGATCCGTTCCTGTGTGTGGCGATCCGCAGCTTGACCCTCGAAACCATCGTAACGCCGAACTTTTGAGCGTATGCCGGAAGTGGTCGGCCATTTGCCGGAGGGTTGCTCCTTTTGCTCTCATGCCGAGAACGTAAGTGTCGACGTGCGTTTGAGGACATTCGGTTCCATCGAATCGGTCCATCTCCGGCATTCTCGAACTTGGCGTGAGAGGCGTGACCATTCCCGGATCTCGTGGATTTGAGCGTTTCCTCGCTTTGAGCCGCTCATGGTGGCTTTCGTGTCTTTCATCCGCTCGACCATCCAGGCTAAGGTTGGGTCCAGTGGTGGACTGTGAGGCTCGGCGCCGGTGCTACCACGTGAGCGGTAGTGATTGGAGGTGGAAGGCTTGGTATATGAGAATATACGGGAGCCTTTTCGAATCAGATCGGGGTTTGTCCCCGGTGTTTAGGGATTCGTGTATAGGCAACGGGACGAACCCGGAGGGTATTGAGGGATATTGGCATCTCGAGATGGTCCAGGGGTGCGCCGGTGATATTGAGTGATGGGTGTAGCACCGGGCCGACCAAAATTGACAGTGGTTGCCCCGAGAGGTGGCAACATGGAGCCTAGGTCGGCCGTTTCCTTGGTTGGGAGGCATCCCGTAAGTTGGCGGGGGAGGAACCCGATTGAAGGTTTGGTGAACCGGTTTCGGGAATCGTCATCCTCGACCAGACAAAAGTACCGTCTCGACCGGGGGATAGCCGCTATACCTCGCTCATTCGTAAGCCGTACCACGAAATTCTCGCCGATCTTCTTCGCCTCTTGTGAACCTCACAAGCCCGATGGCTTCTTCCAATGTCATATCTCACCGGTGGCGGGGTCCTTCCCCGTCACGATTTCTGAGCTAGACATGTCGGAAATTCCGCCGAGGGAACCGAGGGAACCGAAGAACCGTCTCGACGCCGCCGTTACCGTGATCCCGGCAAGGCGCCGACCCGGAAATCCGAACCACTTTCTCGCTCGCCGCAGTGGAACGAAAGGAAGGGTTTAGGCTTCGGAAAAGGGTATTTGGCTCAAGGTTTTCGGGCTTGTGCAATGTGCGCTACCGATTAAAGTTTACTTAAAGCGCGTTTTCTCAGAGTCCTAATTGGTTGGAAAAGAGCGTGTCTTCTTTTGCGCAACTAATCCTAGAGCTCTAATCAGTGGATCTCGTCACTACGCTTATAAGCCCCTCGTTTCCATTGTAGATCATCTTTCTCAAGACGGACTATCCCGAGCGAGGTCTGATAAGGCAAGCGAGTTCCACCGACAAAGGAAAAAGTGAACTTAAGGCTAGCTGATCACGCAAACTTTCGACGTGTGCGGCGTACGGGCCACGGTCGAGGTCAACGTCCTTAAGTTAAGGCGGGAGTCGTGCCAAAATTTGGGCATGACCTCTCCTGACTCGCTTGTGCGAGAGACCTTAGCTTTTTAGCGTTGGCCAAGTTGTGGCTGGCACGGTACATACGGCGAGGTTTGGTGACATGGCGTCACATTGAACCTTCGGGTATATTTTTCGGCAGAGCTCCGCGTCAAAGTCAAGGCTGAAAAGCTCAAGACTTCGGGTCGGGAACGACCTTTGGTCTCAAACTCTCGAGCCTGACTCGGAGCGGGGCCCGGCGTAAAAAACATACACTTAGGCTTTATGACACGAGCTAGGCCAAAAACCAACCGGGGTCTTGGACAAAGTGTGACACAAAGAGTGCATGGCTTACACGGGCTAGGATGGGATGTTTGGGACGACCCCGTGCGCCCCCGAAAGGTGTCTGGCACCAATCGGAGTGCAACCGATAAGGCCATCCCGGGTTAGGGGTTGTAGTGTGCAGTGTACCGAGGCGGCAAGTGCACGTGAAGTGCGGTGTTCCGAGGCAAGTGCACGTAGTGTGCGGTCACTAAAATTCTTTTTCCGAGTAAAACAGAGATTTTTCGTAATGTGTCTTAAAGAATTTATGATGCACAGCTCAAAAGACAAAGAATGAAAATCAAACATGAATGGGGATGCACAAACATGGTAAGATTTTGAAAAGTTGACAATGTAATGCCTTTCGAAACAAAAACCGTTCGAGGTTTAAAGTAACACACACACACGAGAACGAGGAAGGGTAAACGAAAGTTTGACCCACGGAAGGCTTTTTAGAAAACATCGGCAGTTTTGAAAAAAGTATCTTTTCCCCAGCGGAGTCGCCAACTGAAATTACCCGGGATTTCGCGCGGACGCGAAACGCGGTTGTCTTTCGCGGAGGGTTGGTGTCTGAGACCTCGCTTCATGGGAAGGAACAAAATGAGGAGTCGCCACGCGGTTTTTGTATTTTGATCCCAAACGTTGAGAAACGGCTATTGTGAAAAGGTGTCGTTTTTATTGGTAGCAAAAACTTAGGAAAAGGCTTTTTTGAAAAAGGGGATCATTTTTATTGGCAACAAAAACGAGTAAAAAGCTTTTTTGTACCAGAGATTGTTAGGTTCGGAGGTCAAGTTACGTTTCGGGTAGAGTATGACGAGATCGCCCGAAACGCCTCGCATGACGAGTCTTTCTACCTTTCTCGAAATCGTGTGTGTGTGTGTGTGTTTTGAAATGGGGGCTTGAATGACAAGCTTAATCTTGGTTTGAATGACAAACGTTGATTAGGTGACTTTGTTTGAAAAGACGAGCGTTTGAATGACAAACGTCGGTTTGAGTTTGAAATGAGCGTTTGCGTGGCAAACGTCGACTTTGAGCCATACGAGTCATTGTTAACGATTTTTACGGGAAAAATGCGTATTAAATGATTTTAAGTGTCAAATGGCGGCTTTGAGTTTGAAGATGAGCATTCGGAGGCCGAACGTCATTTCGCGTTTGAAAGAGAGTTCGACGGACGAACTCCGGTTTTGAACCGGGCATTACATTGTTAACGATTTTTACGGGAAAAATACGTATTAAATGACATGCAATCAACGAATCGGGTTGCGACTCGGACTTTGAAAAGTAAATACTATCACAATCCAAACGGATCGGACTTGTAAATGACAGTATTTAAAGCGGTGTCAACGGAATCAAACGATCCGGATTCGTAAATGACGATCAACGAGGCCAAACGGCTCGGAATTGTAAATGACGATCAACGAGGCCAAACGGCTCGGAATTGTAAATGACGATCAACGAGGCCAAACGGCTCGGAATTGTAAATGACATGAAAGTAAACGGAACGGGGTCGGAACGCCGTTTTAACCCGTGATTACTTCTCTTACGGAAAGAGAAGAGGATCAAGGGGCTAAAACGTATCGGACCCCGTTAGACAGAGGCGTCTACATTTTGATAACGGACGTTCGAAACAGTTATAGCGACTGGCGCGTAAACCGAGACGAAACGGAAGATTCAGAGAGAGGGAGTTATACCTATGGCTAGGGTCGACTCCTTTGGCTCGGGAGGTGTGTACGGGACACGGAAAGTGATTCGAAAGGTTGTTTCGAAGTTGTAGGGTGCGTATTTGATCGAAATACGAAGGTTTCACGCGAATCGAGACAAAACGGGAGCTCGGGAAGGGTGAAAACCAGTTTGGACCGTGGGGTGGTGATTTTTTGGTGTCAAAAAATCATTTTCTTGCCTTTGTCAGCAACTTCTATTTATAGGGTGAAAATTGCAGTAGGAGTCCCACGGACTTGACCGAATTTCGTGGGTTTTGGGAATTTTGGAAATCTGGGACTTCTTTGGCAATTTCGGGAAAAGTGCACAGTGAGTCCGGCCGGACTTGACTTGCAAACCAGGGGCATTTTGGTCTTTTCCCTCTGAAATTGATTGAAGGGTGACTAGAGGAAGGTGGCATGGCTGCCACGTGCCCTCTGAGTCACCAGCTGAGGTGGAAGATTGTTCCCCGGTCCCGGTTTTGTCCGTTTTTTAAAATAACAGTCCGGGAAATGTCCGAAATGCCCCCGGAAAGTGCCGGAAAATGCGTTTTTCAGGGAAAGCCATACTTTTACGTGAGATGTCACGTGCTAAGTACGGTTCGACGTCGGGATGCACGGGGCAGTTCCGGGACGTTTCGTTGGCACGGCAACGGGGAGTTTAACGAGTTCCGGTTAACCTGGAGCGGGCCAGTTAACGGATTTCGGTTAACTTTCTGACGGATTTGGACGATCGGGATTTGGGTACTTACAAGATGATGTCCACTCCTAATTCGGATAAATGGTTATGAACCATGGAATCCGAATTGTAATCCATGTTTGATGATCAAGTTTTGAACTTGATTGGTCCACCTGAAGGTGTAAAAACCATAGGGTGCAAATGGGTTTTCAAGAAGAAAACCGACATGGATGGAAGGTGTATACTTTCATGACTAAGGATTGTAGCAAAGGGATTTAGGAAAATTCATAGTATTGACTATGTTGAAACCTTTTTGCCCGTTACAATGCCGAAGTCTATTAGAGTTTCAATTACCATTATCGCATATTGTGAATATGAGATATGGCAAATGGATGTCAAAACAGCATTTCTTAACGGAAACCTACTTAAGGATGTATACATGATACAGCCTGAAGGGTTTGTCGATCCAAGAAATTCTAATAAAGCATGCATGTTGCAAGGATCCATAAGATGGGTTGAAGCAAGCTTCGAGGGGTTGGAATCTTCATTTTGATGAATCGGTCAAAGAGTTTGACTTCATCAAGTACGAAAATGAAGTTTGTGTATACATGAAATTCAGTGGGAGCATAGTATTATTTCTATTGTTATATGACAATGATATATTACTCATTGAAAATAAAGTTCCGACACTTAAGACTGTCAAGTCTTGGTCAAGGAAAGGTTTCTCAATGAATGATATGGGTGAAGCCGCTTACATCCTTAGTATCAAGATCTATAGAGATAGATCTAAAAGGATAAGTTGGTTTGAGTCAAAATACTCATATTGATAAGGTTCTTAGATGATTCTAAGAAAGGTAACTTGTCAATGGGTCATGGTATTACTCTTAGCGAGACTCAGTGTCCCATGACAACTGATGAGCAAAAGAGAATGAATGAAGTTCCATATGTTCCGACATTTGGATCTGTCATGTATGCCATGATTTGTACTAGACCCGACGTCTCGTATGCTTTGAGCATGACGAGTCGATACCAATCTGATCCTGGTGAGAACCATTGGATGGCAGTCAAGACGATCCTTAAAGTACTTAAGAAGAACTAAGGATACGTTCTTGGTATTTGAAAGGTCGGAAGTTAATCTTGTTGTAAAGGTTACACGGATGCTAACTTCCAAACTGACAAAGTTAATTTAATCGCAATTAGGATTTATGTTTATGCTTATTGGAGGTGCGATTTTATTGGAAGAGTTCCAAGCAGAAAATCGTAGCCAATTCTACTTCTAAGGCTTAATTTTAGCAACATATGATATAGCTAGAAAAGGTAGTTTGGATCAAAAGTTCATTAGTGTTTTGGAATTTTTCCAAGTATCACTAATCCGGTGAAACTTTGTTGTGACAATTGTGGTGTCATTTGTGCAAGCAAAAGAACCAAGGTCACATCAACGATCCAAACACATTCTAAGACGTTTCCACCTCATTTGAGAAATCTGTGAATGGGAAGACGTTAAGATATGCAAGGTACCAACGAATGACAACATTTCGGACCCTCTCACCAAGCCTTTGCCACAAGCTAAACATGATGGTCATGTTAGGTACATGGGTATAAGATACATGAATGATTGGGCCTAGTGCAAGTGGGAGACTGTAGGTGTTAGTGCCCTAGGCCTATAGAGATAGACTTATATGTAATGTCATTATTCATTTATATAAGAGATTGTTTCTTTGATTATTATATATGTCTGCATGTTTATTGTAATAATCGTGTCCCTAGTACTTATGAAGCACTAGTATGAAGTCTAATGGATAATCATGTGATGATTATATGCATGGAGATGCACATTAGATTCATGGGTACTTGTTAGAGAACAAGGTACTGGACTTGACCCGTTATGAAATTTATGTCATGGTCGAATGTCATAATTAAATCTCATATAGTTATATCATTGATATCCTTTGACCTGAGATTATCATTGTCTTCCACTCGATGAATATTATGTTTGATATAGTTTAACGTTGTCTTTAACCGGATAACAATAAGGGCTATTATTGGCATGATATGATTCTTGTTGGGAAGAATGATAAGTCAAGATGGAATTTTGTCCCTCGTAAAGAGAGATGTTTGCTTGGCCACTCGTAAGTAATATTGATGATGTACATGGCCATGTCCGAATGAATTAATGTGATTAATATCATTCGATTGATCAATTTACTTAGTAACGAGAAAGCATTGAACAATATGAGTTGACTTGGACCATGACTCATGTTCAATATAACATCGTGTGACAATGGGATTGTGATATGTTCTATGTAGGAAATCGAACTTGACATTATATAATTTGGGTAGGCATGATGGCTTGCTAGAGTCCGCTCATATCTTATGAGGATCGATGTGATCGAACTCATTGCCAACTTAATATAGTCCTATGGGATCACACGCATCAAACGAATTGTCAAAAATGAAGAATATGGAGTTTTTGTTCTCAGGGGACGACTCGTCCCCAGGCCAGAACCAACTATTCCCCTTAAGGGGGACTCCTGTATCAGAAGCTTGGTGCAGGGGGACGACTCGTCCCCTGGGGGACGAGTCGTCCCGTCGGCACTAGACTGATACGTAATTGACTTAAAATTAGGGTTTTCGCGAGGGGAAAAGTTTTATAACGTATAAATACAAACCCCTAGTTGCCCAAGCAGTAATTCTCATGTTTTGGATTTAGAGAAACACAAAAGAGAGTGATTCCAATTGTGAATTGAGAATCAAAACACCATTCAATTCCATAATTCTTCATCGATTGAAAAGAGTTTCAATCAAGGATCTAGCAATCTACCTAGAATTGTTCTAGGGTTCGTTCAATGCGTGGATACACATAGAGGATCTTCGCCAATCAAGATCTAACGTTAGTGGTTCAAGAATCGTTGATTGAAGATTTGCTAGTTCTTCAATCTGAAGTTGGAACGCGTTTATCAACGACAAAAGCACACAAGGTTGGTAATTCTATTTCATTCTTCTTAATTAATCATCTAGAACGGATCCTAGGGCTCCGGGTTTTCGAGTTAATTTGCATTATTCCGTTGCGCATGGACCCTCGAAACCCAACACTTTTCTGCAGACCGAGAGATTAAGTGGGCTAGTGCGGTGATGCGACCATTAAAATTTTGGATATCCTTCATTCATGCAGGAGGTTTCATGTTAAGGAGCGCTTGGATTTTCTCCGGGTTTGCCTCAATTTCATGCTGGTTGACCATGGAACCTAAGAACTTTCCCACCTTAACCCCAAATGCACATTTCAGGGGAATAAGTTTCATGTTGTTGCGGCGCAGGTTGGTGAAGGTTGCCGCCACGTCGAGCTCGTAGGAATTTTCTTTGGTCTTGTTGACCATATTATCAATGTTGGCATCCAAGTTTTTGCCCAGTTGGTCTTTGAAGACGAGATTGACCATTCTCTGATAGGTGGCACCAACATTGTTAAGCACAAAAGGCATCATTGCATAGGAATAAGTTTTTCCCACGGCTATGAAAGCTACGAAGGCAAAATCCTCTGATGCCATCTTTATGTGGTGGTATCCGGAGTAGGAATCAATGAAACTGAGGACTCTATGTCCGGCTATAGAGTCCACTAGCATGTCAATATGTGGCAACGGGAAACAATCCTTGGGGCAAGCCTTGTTCAACTCCGTAAAGTCCACACACATTTTCCACTTCCCATTTGGCTTTTTTACCATCACCACAATGGCCAACCACTTGTGATATGATATTTCTTTGATTATTCCGGCCTTAAGTATCTTATTTACTTCCTCTTTGATTGCCACCTCCTTATCCGGAGAAAAGTATCTTAATTTTTGATGGATGCGTATGAAAGTGGAGTTGTCATTCAGTTTGTAGACTATGACGTCCTCGCTAATTCCTTGCATGTCTTCCACTCTCCATACAAACACATCACAACTCTTTCTAAGGAATTCGATCAAGATATTTCTCTCTTCTGGATGAATCTCCAAGCCGACCTTATCCTTTAACTCGGGGTAATCAACATTAATTATTACCTCCTCCAGCTCGTCGTTGAGTTAGAGATTGTTGGTTTCCCTGTTGTGGAGAGAGTCAATCACAATAGTTGGGGGGAGGAGCTTGATTCTAGTAGGGAGGACATGAAGTAAATGATTTTTCGATTTATGTCTCCCAAGGTTCCTCTGTCCACATATCCTCCGGCCAAGCGAGCTAGCCTCTTTGCCTTCCTATTCTTCCTAAGTTCCAATTTGGTAGAGTGAAAAGATAGCATCTCTACAATTCGCTCTGCAGGCTTTTAGCATCTCTACAATTCGCTCTGCAGGCTTTTCTCTTTATTTTTGCTCTGCTTTGACTCCTCTTCATTTTGCAAGCTATAGGCTTTGTTTTTCATTTTTATTTTCTCCTCCAAGGTTTTCAGAAACTTCTCGGGCTGCTTTTTGATGACCGACACTCCTCTAGGGGTATTGAACTTGATTCTTTTGTGGGGGACTGAAGCAACAATTCTCAGTGCGGCCTGAGCTGTGACCCTAAGGATAGTATTGTACTGAGATTGCAAGTTTATGACCATGAAGGTTATTTTTGATGTCTTTTGCTAGGGTTTTTCCCCAATTGTCACCTCAAAGTTAATAGTCCCCTTGACATGGACGGTGTGGTTGGTAAACCCTTCTAGCAGTCCGGCATAAGGGGTGAGATGTGCTTCCGACATCTTCATTTTTACTAATGTGTGATAGTAGAGAATGTCATTGGCCGCGCACGTGTCTATCAATACCATGCTTATATTGGCCCTATTGATTCTCATCTTGATTGTCAAGGGCTGAGTGGAATGAAAAAGGGTGAAAGCGAGCTCGATTCATTTGAAACCAATCTCTTACTCTTCTTCTGGGGTGAGGGCTGGTATTAAGAAAACTTTTTCCAAAGTTAACCCCAGATCTTTCGGGCTGAATCCAGGATCGCTCTGCTTCAAACCGAGTCTGCTAAACTTGAGAGCTCTAGATCAAGCTAACCCCAGACCTCTAACACCGCGGTCTCACCCAGACTCTCGGTTCCTAACTTGTGAATCACGACTCCGTACGAGCTCTGAAACCAACTGGAATACCTGTCCTTTTCACATTAAATGGAGGCGCAAGCGACCATGACGCGCGTTGTGGCTCCGAATCAACTATAACTTGCTCCTCCGTCCTTCGTCCTTTAAAACGACATCCACTACAGTAGAAGTAACATTTATTATAGTTACCTATCATGGCTCGACACGTGTTATAGATAAATACAAACATGCTCAACGGTTGAGATCATACACAGCAAATCTCTCAGTACCCTACAAATACTATCTGGTGTACACAAGGTCAAGGTAAGTCACATTATCCAAACCCTATCACACACCCCCGATAAGACATTTCAAGTCTTATTCTCAGTTCAAATACTTCATGCATCTTACTCTCACACCCGAGGGATTGAGACGAAATCAATTTCAGCTTGGTATCTAACAGTGCTTATTGTTTGTATTGTGATTTAGGTGCTGATTACATAAAATCGGTTATCCTCAAGTGAGACTCCAAATTTTGTGGCGTCTATCACCTCTATGCATTCTTTCATTTAAGTTGGGTTTTTTTTTTTTTTTACCTGAAACATGGATATCTACTCGTTCTCCAAATTTTGTGGCTTCGTCACCTCTATAGATTCATTCATTTAAGTTGTTTTTTTATTTTTTTTTACCTGAAACATGGATATCTACTCGTTCTTGATTTGTTTGTTTGTTTATGTTTTAACTTGGTAACCAGCCAGAAATGTAATATGTGCAGCTTCTTCTTCTGGACAATTTTCTACTTTCATTATTGCAAATTTATGTTCAAAACTATGAAAAATTATTCCTCCTTCCTACCTCAAATCGAACTTTTTGCCATTTTTCTCCATGTCATCTTAAACTCAACTTCTCAAAAATGGCAAAGTTTTTATACTATTCCTCACACTCATTCTCTCTTCTAATTTACTTTTATACTCAAAACACCAATCAAATTACTATTCTTCGCACTCATACTCTCTCATATAATATTACTTTTCATATTCACAACACATCTCTTCTATATTACTACTCCCTCCGTCCCAGACCATGGGTATATGGGGTGGATTTCACGCTTCTTAAGAAATTTTTTAAAAAATGAATAAAAGTTAAATGTGGAATATGGAATAGTAGTTAAATGTGTGGTAGTGAATAGGAGAGAGAATGTAAAAGTTAAATATGTGGTAGGAAATAGGAGAGAGAATGTAAAAGTTAAAAATATTTAATAGGAGAGAGAATGAGTGGGAAGAATAGTAGTTAAATGTGTGGTAGGGAATAGGAGAGAGAATGTAAAAGGGAATAATAAATGGTTTTTTTGTAAATATATGGAGATGATAAGGGTATAAATATATTCAAAAACTTGCCATTTATGGAAATGAACCCTTGGTCTGGGACGGATCAAAAAGGAAAGATAAACTCTTGGTCTGGGACGGAGGGAGTATTTTTTAATTATTGTCCCCAAAAAGTTGATCCAATTTAAGGTGGAACGGAAGGAGTATTCAAGTTAATTTCCCGAACTGCAGCATTCAAATATATTTTTATTTGAATAATTATAATGTATTTCAAATATATTTTCAACCATTTCACATTATCGTTTAGCATTGCATTCCTAATTTTTTTAAAAAAATAAGAAAGTGGGTCTATCCTTTAACAATATACGAAATACAGTATTTGGCCATTGGTATGTGTTTTGAAGAAAATGTTTCATAAAAGTATACTCCCTCCCGCCCCATCCGAGTTAAGTTAATTTGTCATTTTGAATGTTTTACTCGATTTATAATGTTTCAAAATGATAAATTTATATTATTTTTATATTTAGTGGGACCCATTTATCATAATCACAACAATAATTATTTTATTATTCTCTCCACTCATTCTCTTTCCTCTTTTACTTTTCAGATTTACAATACCTCCTATACTCATTCTCTCTTCTCTTGTTATATTAGTATTTATTAATTCCTGTATAGGGAGAGAAAATTCAAATTCAAATGGGACGGAGGAAGTATATTTTATTCTCGAGTCTTTAACTCATTTCCTTTTTCTTTTCAAAAAAAGAAAAAACTAATTTTCTTTATGTGTGATTTTTTTATTGTTACACATTTCATAAATTATATTTAGAAATAAATTAATGTATACACTCATCGTGCATCGCGGGTATTGCTAGAATCTCTCTATACATAATAACAGAAAAGCCTAGGATTCCCGAGCCAAGAATTTCCGCTTAGAAGTGTCAACATTAAAGGGTAAAATAGTCCACACAACATTTCATTAAAGGCAACTATGTCTTTCGATATATAGCTATAATATAAATAAAATTTACAAAATGAAAATTAAAACAAAATCTTCTTACAAATCATTTCTTCCCCATTCTCTTCCCCACCACCATCATCATCAGCTACCCACCACCACCACTGCCAGGGCCACAACCACCGCCACCGCTGCCACCGGCACACCAACACGTCAACATAATCCCTGTCACAACCACCAAAAAACAACAAATGAAATCAAGGGAAAACAAAGTAACTAAAAATAATCTAAAATCAAACATCAAATATTTTGATGATTTCATTCACACTAACAATGCAAAATTTACCCAAAATCAAACACAGGAATTTTAGATCTACACAAATAGTCCACACAATATTTCATTAAAGGCAACTATGTCTTTCGATATATAGCTTGATATATAGCTGTAATATAAATAAAATTTACAAAATGAAAATCAAAACAAAATCTTGTTACAAATCATTTCTTCCCCATTCTCTTCCCCACCACCATCATCATCAGCTACCCATCGCCACCGCCAGCGCCACAACCACCGACACCGCTGCCACCGGCACACCACGACTGACCACCAACATAATCCCTGTCACAACCACCAAAAAACAACAAATGAAATCAAGGGAAAACAAAGTAACTAAAAATAATCTAAAATCAAACATCAAATATTTTGATGGTTTCATTCACACTAACAATTCAAAATTTACCCAAAATCAAACACAAGAATTTTAGATCTACACAAATACACATAGACACGCATTTAGATCGAACACATAAACAAACCCACACATTTCGATTTACACACATGAACATACACATAAACATACACACACGACCAAACATATCATATTTACACAGTTTTATTGTTAAAACGTACATAAATCAAAAGCACACATGAACACAAAACACAAACAGATCGAAGTGAAGAAAGCGAGAGAAAGAGAGAGAAAAAGGAAGAAGAGAGAAAGAAAGAGACAGAAAGAGAGTTACCTAAAGTGCAGTGGCGGCGACGGCGGCAACGACGTTTCTTTGTGAATAGCCGTGAAAGTGAGGCAATGAAGCAGTAGGGAATAGGTGTTGGGAAAGGAAAGGGTGGAGGGTAGACGGTGGGTGAGGTGGTGGAAAGGAAAGGTGGGTGGCGTGACGGCGGGAGGGGTGGCGATAGGGTGACGGCGGGAGGGGCGGTGATAGGGTGACGGCGGAAAGGTCGAGGATTATACAAATGAAGAAGGAAGAGATTAGGTTTATGTTTGGAAAAGAAGAAAACAAAGTGAAAAAAGAAATTTAGGTTAGGATTTGGTAGTGGGCTTTATTTTCTGTTGGGTTTACTGGTAGGTTTGGGCCGAATTGTGCCTGGCCCAAATATTGGATGTCCACATTTCCGTTTTAATGAGTATAAATGTTGAATATAATATGGGATAGAGTATAGGCTTTAGATTTGTTTTATTTTTGTTTGATTTACTATTATCACCAATATTTGAGATAAAATAATATAAGAATATTTCATATGAGACTGAATGATCATTTTATTTGAACCTTTTTTTTCATAGATAATATATATATATTGTTGGTTGTAATTGATACTTTTCGTTTAAATAGATATTTTTTAAAATTAATTTCCCCTTACATCTTTACCTACTTTTTATATAGGCAACAATTAATTTATTGCATTTGTTACTCATTTTTGCTTTCTTACTATTTCAATTAATTATTATAAATTATGTCATTTGTTTATAATTTTTTTTTGTCAAAAGATGGCTTTCTCTTATTACATAAGTACTCCTAAAATTACTTCAACTATCAATTTATTTGTAGAAACTAGATGGTTAAGGGAAAGTGGGATAGTTTATATTTGTTTTTTAAGATTTTTTTTTTCCAGTTGGTTAGTTAGAACATTTTGTTCCTACAAAAGTTAAAATATTTTGATTATATATATATATATATATATATATATATATATATATATATATATGGATTTTCTTATTTTAATAGAGTGGTTCCTAATTGAATATAACTATTATTAATAATAATTCATCCGTTCGAAAATACTTGCAGTTTTAAGAGAAATTTTTTCCCAAAATACTTGCAATTTTGAAGTTTTGCATAAACTTTGCCACACTTTGCCAAAATTATCCTTATATATGATTAGGTAGTTATCATTGTAAAATTATTTAATTGTCTAGGTAATTGAAATATTCAAAGATAATTTAGTCGATGTGATATGTATTGATTATTTTCTTAATATGTGTGAAAAATTCTAAAACTAAAAATATTTTGGGATAGAGGAAGTAAAAATGTAACTACTATATACAAAGTATGTAATTATTTATTTTGAAAAAATAAAGTATATAATTATCAAATCATCACCTAAGAACTAATTTCATTCAAAGGGAAAATATTGAGATTTGACGTAATGAGGAAGCCAATTTTTTTTATGGCCAGTTATACGTTGTTTTATCGAGAGTTAAAAGTCTAAATGGTATTAAAAAATTAATATGTAATGAAGAAATTCTTGACCATTATGATGTTTGTGTTGACAATGTAGTACTCCCTCTGTCCCATAAAACATGGGACATTTACTGTTGAGAACGGAAAATAAGGAATAATGTTATTAAAGTAGGTGTTGTGAGTGGGAGGAGAGAGAATGAGTGGAGAGAATAGTAAATTTGAAAAGTATTGTGAGTATGACAAGTGGGTCCCATGAATAAATAAGTATTAAAAAATTTCTTTTTTAGGAAAGTGTGACTTTAAAGTGGGACGCCCAAAATAGTAAAATGTGTAAGGTTTTATGGGATGGATGGAGTATTAAAGAGCGTTTCCCACAATGTACAAAACATCTCTGTTTCGTGTTTGTTTTATTTTAATTTTTGCCTGTTTATACTAATTTTAGTTTAAAAATACGTAAAAAAAATACGGCATGGAAAAATGAGAATATAAATATTACGTATTTTATTATAACGTGTATTATATGAATCAAAATAAAAAGTACTGAAAAAATATAAGGGAATTTGCCCCATAAGTTCCTTTTGGAATAAATCACTTTCCACTAAGTTCCTCATTGTATTAAAATGACCGGAAAGTTCTTTTTACAAGCGAACTTCCAATTTTGCCCTCACAACATTCTGAAAATATAATACAACATTTTGATTTTTTTTTAATTTTTTTATTATTTTTTTTTGAAAATATAATACAACACTCTGAAAATATAATACAACATTCTGAATATAATATAACATTCTGAAAATATAATACAACATTCTGATTTTTAAATTTTTTTGAAATTTTTTTTTTGAAAATATAATACAACATTCTGAAAATATAATACAACATTCTGGAAATATAATACAAAATTCTGATTTTTTTTTTATTTAATTTTTTTGTATTTAATTTTTTTTGTATTTAATTTTTTTTGTATTTAATTTTTTTTTTGAAAATATAATACAACATTTGGGGGCCCTACTAGAAATTACGTTTTAAGTGACAAATCTAAGGCAACAAATTTTATTTAGTCACCCAAAGCGGCTTTAGGTGACCAAATTCATGTTGGTCGCTAGCAATCGATTTCTTGCGACAAATCTTTGGTGACTAAATAGTTTGTCACCTTACATAGTCTTTGGTTACCAATCTGGTCCTTCGTCACCTAAGTTATCTTTTTGGTGACCATTTCTGTTGCGACCAATCATGTAGTCACCTAATTGAACTTTGTATGACAACTATGGTTTTTGTCACCTAAAAAGTCATGTTTAGTGACTAAGTCTTCTGCGACCAATGTCATAGTCACCTTACGAAGACTTTATGCGACCAACATAAGCTTTTGTCACCAAAGAGAAATGTTTGGTGGCTATTCCTTTGGCTACTAAGTCATTAGTCACTTTACATAATCTTTAAGCAAAAAATAATGAATGTTTCAACTCAGAATTCTTAGTGACCAAACTTTTGGTCACCTGAAATATTTAAGGCGACAAACTCGGAATTCTTAATAGTTTCGTTAAAAGTTACCACCACCACTACTACCAACACCACCACTACCACCACCACTACCACCACTACTACCACTACTACTATTACCACCACCACCACCACTACCACTACCACTACTACCACTACTATCACTACCACCACTACTACCACTACCACAACTACTACTACTACCACCACTACTACCACTACCACTACTACTACTATCACCACTACTACCACTCTTACCACTACTACTACTGCCACTACTACTACCACTATCACTACCACCACTACCACCACTACTACCACTATCACCACTACTACCACTACCACAACTACTACTACTACCACCACTACTACCACCATTACCACTACCACCACTACTATCACTATCACCACTACTACCACTACCACTACTACTACTACCACCACTACTACCACTACCATTACTACCTCTACTACCACTACTACTACTACCACTACTACCACCACTATTATCACCACTACCACTATCACCACTACTACCACTACCACAACTACTACTACTACCACCACTACTACCACTACCACTCACTACTACTACCACCACTACTACCACTACCTTCACCTCACTACTACCGCCACTACTATCACTACTACCTCTACTACCACTACTACTACTACCACTACTACCACCACTACTACCACCACTACCACTATCACCACTACTACCACTACCACAACTACTACTATTACCACCACTACTACACTGCCCCACTACTACTACTACCACCACTACTACCACTACCACCACTACTACTGCCACTACTACTACTACTACTACCACCACTACTACCACTACTACTACCACCACCACCACCACTACTACTGCCACTACTACTACTACTACTACCACCACTACTATCACTACTACTACCACCACCACTACCACTACTACCACCACTACTACCACTACCACTACTACTACTACTACCACCACTACTACCATTACCACCACTACTACTACCACTACTACTACTACTACCACCACTACTATCACTACTACTACCACCACCACCACCACTACTACTGCCACTTCTACTACTACTACTACCACCACTACTATCACTACCACCACTACCACCACCACTACTACTACCACTACCATTACTACCACTACTACCACTACTACTACTACTACCACTACTACCACCACCACTACCACCACTACTACCACTACCACCACTACTACCACTACCACTACTACTACTACCATGACTACTACCACTATCACCACTACCACTGTCACCACTACTACCATTACCACCACTGCCACCACCACCACTACTACCACTATCACTACTACCACTACTACCACCACTACTACTAGTGGAAGTTGTGATAGTAGTGGTAGTAGTAAACAAATGAGAGTATATAAAAGAAAAGAGAGACGGACTACCCTTTAACTTTTTTTTTTATTGAATAGGAAAAAATGTTTTAGACTTTTTTTATTACTGATTTTTTTATTACAAAAAGTTATATAAAAAAAGATAGAAAAAAACTAAACAAATGAGTGTATATAAAAAAAAGTTAAGGGTAGTCCGTCCCTCAATTTTTTTATATACTTTCATTTATTTAGTTTTTTTCTATCTCTTTTTACATAATTTTTTGTAAATATTTTCAGTAATAAAAAAAATTAAAATGGTTTTTTATATGCAAAAAAAAAAATTGTTGAATGGCCGGTTCGAAACCGTGAACCCACAATACACAGTTCAATTCCGATTTAGCCTTTTCCACAACCGGAACCGTGTTTGGTCATAAAATAATTGTTCATCGTTAATTCCATATTAACATCAAAAAAGAAATACTCCTACGGTCCTATTTCCTTTATTTTTCTTTGTTTTAGTATTTGGTAGATAGTATAAAAAAAAATATGAGGTGGCACAACACCATTTGCTCCTAAATTTGACATGGATCATCATCTATGTTCTCCAATAATCCAATCCTAACCATCAATCACATAAAAAGTTATACTATTTGTCAAATCCAATGGCTCAAAATATTTCTTTTCTCTCCTCACTCTACTTACAATTATCTCTCTTATCTTGAAATCTTCTTTCCTAACCACTCATTCGTCCTCCCTCTACGATTTTCTCTCATCACTCCTCTCTCTTTCTTCCTTAATCAACTTTCATGTTACCATATCTTCCTTTCACAACCTCTCCATTTCTGCCTCTGCCCATCCCAAACGACCTCACCAACATCATCGCCTCCGCACGACCACTTTCCGGCAAGCTCCTACCGCCATTATCCACACTCACCCCGACAGTCGCGCTGCCCTAATCAAACCCCTCCATCAATATTATTCTCCTGTCCTCTCCCCCCAAAAAAAAAAGTCCCTCTCCTTCCCTCTGACCGCCAACATCCACGCCACACCGACAGATAGGCCGCCGCCTATATAAATACGACATTCAATCTTCTTCAATATGGTTTCCCCTTTCTCCGGCATTTCTCCGACAGCAATCCGGCTTCAACTATACCTTTTCCAAATAAATTTTTCTTCTTTTGATTTAGTTTGTGTTGTTAATAGCTGGTGATGTTGAAGTGTGTGATTTGTAAATAGTATTTCCCGCAACTCATTTCATAGATGTATATTTGATTATCTACGAAGTAGATATAGTTTAGTCTCTTGTTTTATACTACCTCCGTCCCAATCTAAATGTCCAAGTCAACAAAAAAAAAAAAGTTTGACTTAGACATAAATGCAAATCTAATCATCCTATTGAAATTTTAAAAATTGTTATTGATAAATAATTAATTTATTTATCAATAACAATTTTTAAAATTTCAATAGGATGATTAGATTTGCATTTATGTCTAAGTCAAACTTTTTTTTTTTGGTCAATTTGGACATTTAGATTGGGACGGAGGGAGTATTTTCTTTGTACAGTCACGGAAATGATTAAATGATTGTATTTGCACCATTCATTTTTCCTTGGTTCTTTCTTTTCTTTCTTTTCTTACACTAGAGTCCATTTGTTTTATGTTTTATGTTTTATGTTTTAGTTTAATGTTGAAGCTGGAGTTTAATGATTTCTTTTATGGTTTATTAAAATGCAGTATGTATTAACATTTTTATTTAAATTAAATAATTTTATCTAGACTACTGAAATGTTTCGAAAAAATGATTCACTAAAATATATAATTATAAATTCATTCAATATAAAGAAAATTAGAGTATACTCCCTCCGTCCCGGAACAATCTTCACAAACACTGTTTGCACTGGTTTTAAGGAGGGAGTATTATATTGAAAGTGTTGTGAGTGTGAAAATAAAATAGGAGAGAGAATGAGTGGAGAGAATAGTAAATTATAATGGTGTTGTGAGTATTAAAATAATGTAGGAGAGAGAATGAGTGGAGGGAATAGTAAAGATTCCTTTCCATTTTAGGTAAGTTTTAAATGTGTGAAGTAAGTTTTGGGACGTCCAAAAGAGAAAGTGTGAAAATTATTCCGGGACGGAGGGAGTATATTAGGAGACAACTCGGTAGTCACCTAAAATTAATCTTAGGTGACCAACTAATTTTGGTGGTCAAAGTTTTAATTTTGGGGTGACCAAGATTTGTAGCCTTAAGTTTGTCACTTGAATTTTGTAGTGACCAAGTTTAATTTGTAGCCTAAACAAAACTCTAGTGACATAGTAAAACATTGTCACCTTAATACTTGTTTTAGGTGACTAACACCAAAATTCGTCACCTTAAACTTGAGGCTTCGGCCTTTGCGCCACAAATCTTTGGTGACGAAATTTTGTCACCTTAAGTTTATGGTGACAAATTTTACATTTAGGTGACTAATTTTTTTGGTCGCTAAATAGCTAATTTCTAGTAGTGGGGGGGTTATTTTCGTCCAAAATGACAAAAAAATTGATACACTCATTTAAAAGGAACTTATTGAGTATAGATTTAAAAAAAAAAGGAACTTATGAGGCAATGACCCAATATATAATATGTGTATATAATTATATATAAGTAAATTATAAATATTAATTGTACATTTAGCTAATGTTTAAGAAGTATAATACATTTATAAAAAATTGTCTTAACTCATGAAAAGAAAGAAACAAAGAAAGAGAAACATCAATGTGTAAAGTATTAATATTAATTATTTATTTTGGGACATAAAAAGTAGAACTATATTACTATCTTATATACATACTCCCTCCGTCCCGGAACTTGGTTCACAAACACTGTTTGCACTGGTTTTAAGGAGGGAGTATTATATTGAAAGTGTTGTGAGTGTGAAAATAAAATAGGAGAGAGAATGAGTGGAGAGAATAGTAAATTATAATGGTGTTGTGAGTATTAAAATAATGTAGGAGAGAGAATGAGTGGAGGGAATAGTAAAGATTCCTTTCCATTTTAGGTAAGTTTTAAATGTGTGAAGTAAGTTTTGGGACGCCCAAAAGGGAAAGTGTGAAGATTGTTCCGGGACGGAGGGAGTATATCTTTAAAATATAATTTAAATTAAAGTTTAACAGTAGTAACAATACAAATATAGTACTCTTTTTTGTTTTAAAAAAATAAATTATTATTTATTTTGTGATGGAGGAAATATTACTATTATATTAATCTATGTATATAAATCTTAAAATATTATATAACAGTAACACTAATGAAGTATATAAAATTTAAACGTAGATGTAGAAGTTAATTACGACTTAAAAATAAAATCACTTGTTAGAAGTTGAAATTGATGATACTTGAGATTTCTATAAAATTTGTTTCTTTGGAGAATTATTGAAGTGAAGAGATATGAAGTGAAGTAGTTGAAGAGAATGATTGAGACACTTAGAACTTGGACATATTACGTTTTCCCAATCGTCAACGAAAACTAAGCGATTTCGTTGTCAAATTATCTTCCCTTAATCACATGTTTTTTTAATTAAAATTAAGCACGTATCACGTTCAATACACGATACTTACGTTTTACATCAAAAATATGCGTTTAATTCCGTAACATTGAAAAATGGACGTCAATGATAAGTATTATTGAATATTACGAAAATTTGCATATAATACACGTTTTGTACAAACTAACTACGCCTTAAATATAGATTTATTTTAGTTACCTTCAATCTGATATTTGTACTAATAATATAGTTTTCAAAGAATTGTTTTGCAATGTGTACAATCATCTCTATTTTCTTTTGTATTTTTTTCGATTTCGATCAGTTATGCATTAGTAATTGTCCGTGCATCGCACGCGAGTAGTACTAGTATATAATAACACCAAAGTCTATTGTCATTCTCAAAAATGTTACTATAATGGGCAAATTAGTCTCTACATGTTTCACTAATGGCAAATAAGTGTTTACATATAACTAGTGCTATACCCGTACGTTAAATGTATGGATAAAAAATTATTTCAAAGAAAATTAGAAATAATAGGAGAAGTTGCTCTCCATAGAGCACGTCACACATCTATCCCTTTTATTTTTCCCCTTTTTCTTTATAGCAAGCCACTATCTTACAAATGTGAAATGACAAAATCGATCAAGTTTTCAATTCCAAACCTGGATGTGAGCGGGAAACGAAAATGGAAAGCTTTCTTGAGAAACTAAGGAGATATTAAACGTCTTAGTTAAGGAGTCATTTGGCGGTGGCTGGTGTTCATAAAGGAGCTAAAGGCCCCAAAATTTATACTATTTCATTTCCTAGCACTATGCTAAGGGCTCTCAATATATACTACTCCATTTTCTAGCATTTCAATTCCTAGACGATGTGGGATTAATATCTCATTTGTTTTTCAAATGCTAAGGTCTCTCAATATATACTACTCCATATCCTAGCATTTCAATTCCTAGATGATGTGGAATTAATGTTCAATTTAATTTTCAAATGCTAAGGTCTCTCAATATATACTACTCTATTTCCTAGCATTTCAATTCCTAGACGATGTGGGATTAATATCTCATTTGATTTCAAATGCTAAGGCCTCTCAATATATACTAAATGGAAAGCTTTCTTGAGAAATTAAGGAGGTATATGAAAAGTCTTAGTTAATGAGCTTAGGCGCCCTAGGCGTGACTTTGGCGGGCCCAACACCAAGAAAGCTGGTGTTCACTAAGGAGCCTCAGAATTTATACTATTCCATTTCCTAGCACTTCAATTTCTAAACGATGTGGGATTAATATACCATTTGATTTTCAAATGCTAAGGTCTTTCAATATATACTACTCTATTTCCTAGCATTTCAATTCCTAGACGATGTGGTAATAATATCTCATTTGATTTTCAAATGCTAAGGCCTCTCAATATATACTACTCTATTTCCTAGCATTTCAATTCCTAGACAATGTGGGATTAATATCCCATTGGTTTTCAAATGCTAAGCCCTCTTAATATATACTATTCCATTCCTAGACGATGCAGGATTAATATCTCATTTGGTTTTCAAATGCTAAGGTCTCTCAATAAATGGAAAGCTTTCTTGAGAAATTAAGGAACTATGAAAAGTCTTAGTTAAGGAGTTATTTGACGGTGATTAGGCGCCCTAGGTGTGACCTAGGCGCGTCCAACACAAAGAAAATTGGTGTTCACTAAGGAGCCAAAGGCCCCAAAATTTATACTACTCAATTTCCTAGCATTTCAATTCCTAGACGATGTGGGATTAATATCTGAATTGGTTTTCAAATGCTAAGGTCTCTCAATATATACTACTCCATTTTCTAGCATTTGAATTCCTAGACGATATGTGATTAATATCCCTCAGATTTTTCAAATTTTATTTCGGGTTATTAAAGGGGGTGTGTTTAGTAAATGAATAATGAACCTAGCCTCTATTTAGTCTCAGTCCTAATTTGAGCGGAAAAATAAGGGGTGTGCTGAAATTATGCTTTGCACTTTGATCTTTATATATTTATATAGTTATAGATTATATGGATTTGAATTCAATGTGATATGGGCTTTAAAAAAGGGTTTTTACCAATAAAATCATGAAAAAAGGTGGATTTTATCAATAAAACATTATATTTCAATTTTTAGTTGAAATCAAAACCCATATATAGTCCTAACCCTCTTTCTAATATCAAATTGCCCCTCCCTACCCTTCCTCCTTGGTCTTTATGTTGTCACCCTTGCGCTTTAATCGGGAAAGCGAGTGTGCCGAAGCTTCTTACCGGTAGCGACAGCCAATTTTGGCGCTTCCTTTAGTCCGAGGATTTGCATGAACATGACGAGAGGTATTCGATCAAATTTAGCTGATGAGGACGGTTGGATAGTCATTTTCTGGAACAGATCGTTTGTCGATGCAAAGGAGGTGGAATTGGATGAACTGGAACTAGAGCCTAGAGCCTAGAGACGGAGCTGGTATGACTTGATTCCCATACTTTCTAAAGCTAAAATTATACTCCATCCGTTACAAAATGCTTGTCCCATTTGATTTTTTTGTTAAACTTTGAGCACAAATTTATGAGATATTAATCATGTTCATGAAATTCTAAAAGTTGTTGTTGATAATATTATTAATGGTGAATCAATAGGAATTTTTAGAATTTCATGAACATAATTATATTGTCATATATTTGTGGTCAAAATTCAATAAAAAAGTCAAATGGGACAAACATTTTGAGAAGGAGAGAGTATGATTGAGTCCAAGGAGATGCATGGTTGGGACACTGTCAGTGTGGTAATGTCGTTGATCTTATCCACTTTAATATTGGGTATTAGGAACAATTTTTAATTCAATTGAGTTGGTATTCAATATGCATATGCTCCCTAACTTATTATGATTTCATGTGATAAAAGCAAACTATTATTATTATACTTGATTAATTCAATTGACTTTTAATTTAATTGCCAGTGTCCACTTTAGATGTATTTATGAAATTAAATAATTGTGTAATTATATAACTGTGATTGAGAAATGATTTTAGAAGTGAACAATGAAAAATGAATTAACTGTGAAATCAAACAATTGTTTAATTATACAACTGTGAAATCAATTGAAAAATGAAAAATGACACAACTTGTAATCATACAACTGCGAAATGACACAACTAAAACAACTGTGAAATCATACAACTGTGAAAAATGAAAAATGACAACTATGAAATCACACAACTGTATAATCATACAACGATGAAATCACACAAATTTGTAATCATACAACTGTGAAATCAATTGAAAAATGATTTTACAATTGAAAAATAAAAAATGACACAACTGTGTAATAATATAAGTGCGAAATCAAATAACTGTGAAATCATACAACTGTGAAATCGTTGAGAAATGAAAAATGAATTTTTCAATTTTTTAAAAGAAAAAATGAAATTTTTATTTTTAAAATGTGAATCATATCTTGAATTGAATGTACTTGTTTGATTCATTTTAACGATACGATTAATACGGTGGTTTCAGATTATTTTTTCGATTTATAGATTTTGAGATATTGCATTATAAAAATTTAAGGGAAAAATCAATTTATTATAATTGTGAAATCAAATAACTTTGAAATCACACAACTGTAAAATTACATAACTGTGAAATCACACAACTGTTAAATCACAAGACTATGAAAAATAAAGTGGCAGGGGCAAAATGGTACATGAACTTATTGGCAAGATTTAAAAATTTCAGTGATTAATGGTAGTATTCATTTTGTTTATGGTTAATTTATTTTGAAATGATCTGATTTTGAGGAGTCGTGTTCTAGAGTTAAATTATTTTCCTTTTTTAAAATATATTATCAAAGTAAAAATAGTCACAATTCATTAATAGTTAAATTATTTTCCTTTTTTTAAAATATATTATCAGAGTAAAAATAGTCACAATTCATTAATATATACTCCCTCCGTCCCGCTAATATTAGCACACTTTCCTTTTTGGGCGTCCCGCTAATATTATCCGCACACTCCCAAAAAGGAAACTTTATATTAATAAAATATTCACCCAACTCCACTCATTCTCTCTCCTACATTATTTTAATACTCACAACACCATTATAATTTATTACACCCTCCACTCATTCTCTCTCCACTCATTCTTTTACACTCACAATATTTTATTAAAATATCATATTCCTTAATTCCCGCGCAAACAGTGTTTGTGCTAATATTAGCGGGACGGAGGGAGTATAGAGCAGCGTTTAAAGTTGTATTTATAATTAAAGTTGTATTTATAAATTAGTATTTGAATTGTCATCTTTGGTTCGAAGTTATATGGCAATTAATTTATAGTGATAATGACATAAAGATATTGTAATTATGTCTACATTAATTTTAAATTGATAAAAAATGATATATATATATATATACTCCCTCCGTCCTACCGATCTTAAGAAAAGTTTACATTTTGGGCGTCAGCTAATCTTAAGAAATCCCAAAATAGAAAGTTTTTATTATTTTTATACTCTTTCTACCCCACTCATTCTCTCTCATTTCTTTTCTTTTACACTCACAACATTCTCTCTCCTAACTATTCATCACTCATTCTCTCTCTATTTAATTTTTCACACTCACAACACTTCTTCACTCATTCTCTCTCTCCTAATACTATAATAATATTCCTTAATTCCAGTGCCATTTTACTTTTTCTCAAGCTCATTTGGGACGGAGGGAGTATATATATATATATAGATATAGAGAGAGAGAGAGAGGTAGGTGCTCAAATGAGAACCATAATAAAATGAGAACCGTGATAACCCACTAGTATACACTTGTTTACAGTAGATACTTAGCTACTGTATACATATACATCTATTGTATATGTATACAGTAGCTAAGTATCTACTGTATACAAGTGTATAACCACACGTATACACTTGTATACAGTAACCAAGTATCTACTGTATATATTTACTGTGACGACCCCAACCCTAGGCACTCATTTTAAATATTTAATTATATGCTTTTAATATTCATGCTAGCTTTATGTGTTCAATAATGTCTTTAAAATTCTAAATTAGGATAAATTGGGTGAGAAATAAATTTAGAATCTTTTATGAAATTATTGGACATTAAATAAATAAACTTGGATAATAATAAAAATGGGAAAATGATAAATAGTGTAGGGAGGTTAATTGAGTAGGATGAATTATTTGGATAAATGAGTTAAGTTTTAAATTAAAATGGGTAGGATGGAAAGCCTTGGTTTTAAGATGATTGAGGAGGGGGGCCAATTCTCTTGCTCCTTCCTAGCCATGCCAAGTGGCAAACTCCCTCACCTCCTCTTACTACCCCTCCCTTCTCCCTCATTTCTCATTCATCTTCATCCTAGAGAAAGCTAGAGAAAACCCTTTAGACTCCATTGAAGCTCCCTTGCCCAAGCTTTGAAGTCAAGCATTTCTTCACCAAAAATCAAGACTAGAAGCACCATTAAAGTTGGATCACCTAGAGGAAGCCATCTAGCTAGAAAGATCAACATTTCCTTATAAAATCCAAAGGTGAGTTGTTATGATTCCTTTCTTATACTTGTTCATAAGTTCTTGAATGATTGTTCTTGTTCTTGTGATGATGATTTCTTGCTTGGAAACCTAGACGGGAGTTTAATGAGTAGAAAATGAACTTGATTGAAGTAGGGTTTAATGAAGATGATCTAAAAGGTTTGAAATGGGTAGAAATGGTAGTGGTAAATAATCTAGGATTATGTGGTTTTGGAGTTTACATGTTGTTTGGGACTTGGAAAGATTTAAGTATCATTTGGGTGTTCTTGAACTAAGCTTGGTTAGGAGGAATGGAGACCTAGGTTTAAATGGGTGAAAAATCTGATTTTTGGCTGTCCGGACACTTGGGCGGTCGCCCGTAGGGGCGAGCGGCCGCCCGTCATAGCGATAGTTTACATTGCCTTGGAAAACCACTTGGGCGGTCGCCCAGTGGTGGCGATCGCCCGTCGTGGCGAGAACTTGTATACTCTTTGAAAACCACTTGGGCGGTCGCCCAGTGGTGGCATCGCCAGAGACCCCTGAACCAGTTTTGTACTTTGAATTAGAATTGTTTAGCCAAGTTGTTGTCCTCTTATAAATGGTGACTTCCCCCCCCCCCATATAACTTTGTAGAACCTAACCCAAACCGGATAGGAATTTATCCCCTTTAACTTAGATTAAAGTAGTTCAACTTGGGAAATAGATCTTGAATCTTTATTAAGTTTATTCGAGGTTGTATGACAACTAGGTAAGAATGGTTATGAGGCATAGTGACTTTAATTGTCCTATAGACTTGGTGATTGGTTGGAATAGTGTAGAAGTGAATGTTACCCTACCATGTTAGTTGGGAAGGTGTATTTGTCATATGGTCTCTTTGTTATCCAAAGTGTGGATTTGTATTCTATGTTGGTAATTCGTCATCCCCTATGGTGGATAAGTTATTATATGGTTGCATGTTTATCCCAAGTGTGGATATGTTTATTATAGAGTTATATTGTTATCCCATTTGTGGAGTTATTGGTGATATTGTACCTTACTTGGAATGTTATACATTGTTGGAACTATGCATAATGTGTTACATGATTATTGCACTATGGTATTGATTTAGCATGAGTATATTTTACCATGTGGTTATATTGCTATCCCGTTTGTGGATCATATTTCAAGTATCTATTATGTGCTTGAACGTGTTGATATTTTATGTGAATGGGGGGTATAATGGATTTCAATCGGTTATTGATTTGTTCTCTAAGTGATTGAAGATTCATCATACACCTGTGACCTCTCCCCTCTGCGGCCGCGAGGCGGGGTTCGGCTTACATGGATATGTGCGGTCGGTTCATAAGAATGCGATGTCTTATATTTTCCCTGGAAAACGGGTTTTATAAGATGTGAATATGCCTAAGCGGTTCACGGAGATGAGTTATAAGCATAAGCTGTCTCGGTTACATGGTATGGGATCTGGTGAATATGCATTCACGAGATGTAGTGGAGTATTGATACCCGCGGTTATACGACTTATTGTTCGGACGGGAAAGGTAAACCAAGGTAACGGAATGTGTTTACCGCTTTCCTAGTGTGTTATGTGCTACCATGCTATGTGTTGCACTTTGTTTGGCATCTTCTTTGCATATCATAATAGCTCATTGAGATTTATTCTCACCCCTCTCCCTTTCTTGTTTTAGATCCTGAGACAGGGCGGACCGGCCAAGTGAGGACGGAAAGGAGTTGGTACGTGGTATTTTGGGATTTGTCGAGTACGTATAGGTTGGTGTAAAGAATGTATTTTGGTATAATTCCTTTATGGAGTTTATGAGTATAAAACTTAGTTTGTACGTGATAACTAAAGTCTTTGTAATTAAAACAGGTTGTTACTTTTCAAAGTTAGTTATCTCCTCCTCCGATGTGGAGTAGAGTGGAGTTAGTTTGAAATGTTATATTATTAATGTTTATGTTTGAAAGTCAAAGTAAAGTTTTAAAAGTTTAGTGTTTTCGGGTTAGTTTGAGGGCGCTCCAACTCGGAACACGTGTAGGTTCCGGGTCGGGGTCCTCACGGTTGGTATCGAGCTCGGTTAGAGTTCTCGGGTAGAGTCTAGGCGAGTGAGAGTGTGTGATAAATTACGTCGAGTGTTTGTTGCGGGAGTTTATTCAATGGCTGAAAATGAGGATGATCGGCATCGGGTTAAGGCAATGTTGGTAAGGCGGGGTGATGGAAATCCGAATGTTGAGACGATGAACATGTTTCGAGGATTTTTGCAAAATATGACAACACAAGGGCAAGCACAGCAGCATCAAGGAGGCAGACATGGGCATGGTTTGGAAAAGTTCGTTAAGATGACACCTCCAAGTTTTAGTGGAGATCCGGATCCGGTGAAGGTGAGAGATGGCTTGAAAGTATGAATAAGATTTTCGCAGCGATGGAGAGCACGGATGCGAGAAAAAGTGAGATGCGCGATCTTCAAGTTAGAGGGACTGCAGAGCATTGGTGGCAAGTAGTGAAGGGCGGGTGGGATCGAAACCTTACACCGCAGACACAGGAGAACTTTACGCGTAAATTTCGAGATCATTTCATTCCAATAGTTACAAGAGATAAGAAGGAAGTTGAGTTTTTGAAATTAGAGCAAGGAGCAATGGCCAGTGGCGCGGTACTCGGCAAGGTTTACGGAGCTAGCTCGCTATTGTCCACATTTGGTACCGGAAGAAGAGAGACGGATATATCGATTTGTGAAGGGATTAAGACTAGAGTTCGAGGAAAGCTTATTGACGCCTTGCGACTTCCCAGTTTTCGAGACGGCGGTGAATAAAGCCTACCGAATAGAGAATGATATTGACGAGCACCGGGGTAAATGCGAGGGTGGAAGTGTAAGTAGCGAAGTTTCAAGGCCAAGGTTCGGATATAATAGAGGGCATCGAAAGGATCGGCCGGGAGTTAGCAAGAGGAGAAAAAGTGGCGACTCAGACAAATCATCCGACTTCAGGTCAGGTAAGGATTATATGTGGATATTGCAAGAAGATGGGTCATTCTGAAGACAAGTGTTGGAGTAAGCAAGGGAAATGTTTGAATTGTGGAGAAATGGGACACTACAAGAAGAATTGTCCTATATTTCATCGAAGGTTAGCTTTGGGTACCGGACATAGGGGGCCTAAAGGAGGAATGAAAAGGAACAATGAAGGGAATCCAAAAAGGTAACGTTTAAAGTCGAATACTTGTTTTGAGTTTTGGAGGGATAGATCCCTCAGCTACCTTTAGAGGTAATATACCTGTCTCAGAAGTAGGGGTCATACTTTATAGATCCTGGTTCATTTCATGCACGTGTGACATTGCATTTTGTTTCATGTGGCATACATTGCTTAAGATGTGTTTTATGTGTTAGAGATTTCTACTCTTATGAGAGAATACCTCGAATATTATTTGGTTTACCACTAGTGTGACGTGGTTATAACTGAGCATGTATTGCTAGTTGATTTGGTATGATTACCAATGTGTGATTTTGATATATACCTGGCCTAGAATGGTAAGTAGTGGTCAGGCAGTGATAGACTGTCGTATGAAGCGAGTCTTCTTTCCTATGCTTAATTGGTCTATATGGTATTAGATGCAAATAAGCCTTTATGTGGTATCCTTGTTATATATGCCTTAAAGATTGAAAATTTTTGGTTAAGAAGTGTGAAGCTTAATTGAAATGTGGTAGACTTAGGTAAGAAGTCTTCGAAAAATGTTATGTGCTAATTAGGAAAATAGTAAGTATGCTTTCAGCAAAGTATTATATGACTTTCGGTTGGGAAGTGGAATCACGTATTGATGTAGTGTCAGGTTAAATACCTATATCAAAAGCACCCTATAGAATGGTCTCGATTTTGTTGTGGTTATAAAGAGTAGAGTTTTATCCTTATCTTGATAGCTAGTGGAAATTATTAGTGGTGACATCCTTGTTTACTTGACGTTGAGAATATCATGAAAATTAATTGTGAATTGTGTTATCTATTTTTTTTTCAAGAGAAGAATTTGTGTGTGAAGTTTAAACAATGTGAGTTGGCTTGGGATTATTACTATTATGAGTCCGTAGTTTCAGGGTTGAAAGGGGTGCTACCAAGGGAGTGTCATTAGATTCTTGAGAATTGTATTATTGTTGATAGAGCTAACCTGGAAGAGGTAACCTGGATGTAGAATGCAATAAGGGTGAATCGTATAGTAGAGAGGAAGAATAGGTCGACTGTAGATATGATCCTTATTGAGTAATGAATGCGAGAACTTGACGCTTTTAATTGTGTATCAATGGAAGGCTAATTTGTGATATGATGCGAAGTGGGAAAGTGATAACTTATGTTTAGAGGAAGTGAATCAGGCGGAGCAGAATCTTCTTATTTTCAACTTGTAAGTAACTGAGATTATATTGCGTTTTACTAGCGGAATTTTTAACTAGTTGCAACTAAATTTGAGATGTGTTAACGATCATGAAAGTTTAAAGTATTTGTTGGTTCAAAAGGAATTTAACAATAAGCAGAGTCGAGGGTGGAAATTATTAGAAAGACTTAAATGAGGTTATATCTTGTTACCGGAAAAGTTATTGTGATTGCGATTGCGATTAGCCGAAAGGCTTATGTGTCAACAAGTATATCCTTTGAGTTGCATGGTGAGATATTTTGCGAATATTCAAGTTATACTTATAGTGTGGAGACCTTAGAGGAAGTTCAACCATGATTCAGAAGTTAAGAGGATTATCGGCTAGTTTCAAGACTGGGAGACCAAGGATTTTGTATCTAATTGGGATGAAAATTTAACCCTCAACTCGGAGTGTGTATCATTGTTGTAAGAGATTAGAATACCGGTTTTAGAGGAAGACCGTAAACCTAGAATTGCGACTCATCAGAAAAGTTTGAAGAAGTATCAAGACTTGAAGAAGAGTTAGAAGATTCGAATGGGAAGACAGTGCGATGGAATTTTGTAACTGTACTACTTTCAACGTCGATAAGGTTGGGTGTGTTGGAGTGATAGTGGATGAATAGATCAAGTCGGTTTACTTTCAACTTATATTAACGAAGTATTCGAGGGGGAAATTAAAACATTGTGAATGCGGGAGATTGAATGATTTCGTGGAAAACCAATCAACATTTTACCAGATCGGGATCGAGGATTCATTGTGTTTTGGAAAGCAGGGTGCAAGGTTTTGAGTTCCAAGTCAAGTTTCAGTGATGCGTTTCTTCCTCAGACAGATGGACAGACAAAGAAGACTATCCAAATTCTTGAGAATAAGTTGCGTGTTGTGTGATGGATTTCGTTTCAACTTGAGAAGTTATTTAACCTTGATGAGATTGCGTATATTAGTGGTTTTCAGTTCTGTATTAAGTGGTATTGTATGAAGTATTGTATGGGAAAGTTGTCCTTAAAATTTCTCATGTGTACGGAGTTCTTCAACTAATGATGATTTAACGGGTTTGGTTTATGTGAGTTAATGGTTGAGAGTTACTAAAATCGTAAGTCCGAAATTAAACTTTGAGAGTATTAGGGTTGTGGAAAATGGGTATAATAATAATACTTTTGAGAAAACTATTTGGAAGTGTAATTTGATTGTGGGGAAGGTTATCTTCTTTAATTTATCATTAAGACAAGTCTTTTTAAAATTCGGGTCGAATTTTCTTTAAGGGGGAGTGAGTGTGACGACCCCAACCCTAGGCACTCATTTTAAATATTTAATTATATGCTTTTAATATTCATGCTAGCTTTATGTGTTCAATAATGTCTTTAAAATTCTAAATTAGGATAAATTGGGTGAGAAATAAATTTAGAATCTTTTATGAAATTATTGGACATTAAATAAATAAACTTGGATAATAATAAAAATGGGAAAATGATAAATAGTGTAGGGAGGTTAATTGAGTAGGATGAATTATTTGGATAAATGAGTTAAGTTTTAAATTAAAATGGGTAGGATGGAAAGCCTTGGTTTTAAGATGATTGAGGAGGGGGGCCAATTCTCTTGCTCCTTCCTAGCCATGCCAAGTGGCAAACTCCCTCACCTCCTCTTACTACCCCTCCCTTCTCCCTCATTTCTCATTCATCTTCATCCTAGAGAAAGCTAGAGAAAACCCTTTAGACTCCATTGAAGCTCCCTTGCCCAAGCTTTGAAGTCAAGCATTTCTTCACCAAAAATCAAGACTAGAAGCACCATTAAAGTTGGATCACCTAGAGGAAGCCATCTAGCTAGAAAGATCAACATTTCCTTATAAAATCCAAAGGTGAGTTGTTATGATTCCTTTCTTATACTTGTTCATAAGTTCTTGAATGATTGTTCTTGTTCTTGTGATGATGATTTCTTGGTTGGAAACCTAGACGGGAGTTTAATGAGTAGAAAATGAACTTGATTGAAGTAGGGTTTAATGAAGATGATCTAAAAGGTTTGAAATGGGTAGAAATGGTAGTGGTAAATAATCTAGGGTTATGTGGTTTTGGAGTTTACATGTTGTTTGGGACTTGGAAAGATTTAAGTATCATTTGGGTGTTCTTGAACTAAGCTTGGTTAGGAGGAATGGAGACCTAGGTTTAAATGGGTGAAAAATCTGATTTTTGGCTGTCCGGACACTTGGGCGGTCGCCCATGGGGGGCTGAGCGGCCGCCCATCATAGCAGTAGTTTACATTGCCTTGGAAAACCACTTGGGCGGTCGCCCAAGTGGTGAGGGCGGTCGCCCATCGTGGCAGGAACTTGTATACTCTTTGAAAACCACTTGGGCGGTCGCCCAAGTGGTGAGGGCGGTCGCCCAAGACCCCTGAACCAGTTTTGTACTTTGAATTAGAATTGTTTAGCCAAGTTGTTGTCCTCTTATAAATGGTGACTTCCCCCCCCCCCATATAACTTTGTAGAACCTAACCCAAACCGGATAGGAATTTATCCCCTTTAACTTAGATTAAAGTAGTTCAACTTGGGAAATAGATCTTGAATCTTTATTAAGTTTATTCGAGGTTGTATGACAACTAGGTAAGAATGGTTATGAGGCATAGTGACTTTAATTGTCCTATAGACTTGGTGATTGGTTGGAATAGTGTAGAAGTGAATGTTACCCTACCATGTTAGTTGGGAAGGTGTATTTGTCATATGGTCTCTTTGTTATCCAAAGTGTGGATTTGTATTCTATGTTGGTAATTCGTCATCCCCTATGGTGGATAAGTTATTATATGGTTGCATGTTTATCCCAAGTGTGGATATGTTTATTATAGAGTTATATTGTTATCCCATTTGTGGAGTTATTGGTGATATTGTACCTTACTTGGAATGTTATACATTGTTGGAACTATGCATAATGTGTTACATGATTATTGCACTATGGTATTGATTTAGCATGAGTATATTTTACCATGTGGTTATATTGCTATCCCGTTTGTGGATCATATTTCAAGTATCTATTATGTGCTTGAACGTGTTGATATTTTATGTGAATGGGGGGTATAATGGATTTCAATCAGTTATTGATTTGTTCTCTAAGTGATTGAAGATTCATCATACCTGTGACCTCTCCCCCTCTGCGGCCACAGACTGGGGTTCAGCTTCTATGGATATGTGCAGTCAGTTCATAGGAATGCTGATGTCTTATATTTTCCCTGGAAAACGGGTTTTATAAGATGTGAATATGCCTAAGCAGTTCACGGAGATGAGTTATAAGCATAACTGTCTCAGTTACATGGTATGGGATCTGGTGAATATGCATTCACGATGTAGTGGAGTATTGATACCCGCGGTTATACGACTTATTGTTCGTACGGGAAAGGTAAACCAAGGTAACGGAATGTGTTTACCGCTTTCCTAGTGTGTTATGTGCTACCATGCTATGTGTTGCACTTTGTTTGGCATCTTCTTTGCATATCATAATAGCTCATTGAGATTTATTCTCACCCCTCTCCCTTTCTTGTTTTAGATCCCGAGACGGGCGGGCCAGGCGTGAGGACGGAAAGGAGTTGGTACGTGGTATTTTGGGATTTGTCAGGGTACGTATAGGTTGGTGTAAAGAATGTATTTTGGTATAATTCCTTTATGGAGTTTATGAGTATAAAACTTAGTTTGTACGTGATAACTAAAGTCTTTGTAATTAAAACAGGTTGTTACTTTTCAAAGTTAGTTATCTCCTCCTCCGATGTGGAGTAGAGTGGAGTTAGTTTGAAATGTTATATTATTAATGTTTATGTTTGAAAGTCAAAGTAAAGTTTTAAAAGTTTAGTGTTTTCGGGTTAGTTTGAGGGCGCTCCAACTCGGAACACGTGTAGGTTCCGGGTCGGGGTCCTCACATTTACAGTCAATTGTATATGTATACAGTAGCTAAATATCTACTGTATACAAGTGTATACGAGTGTTTCTCACGATTCTCATTTTAAACGGTTCTCATTAGAGCAGGGGCGGAGCCAGGAATTGGCCGAGGGGGGGGCAAGATTATACGGGGGTTGCCCCCGAAAAAAATTTTCGGGTCGGACAAGTAAAAAATGGGTCGGATCCATGAAATACAATGTATTTTAGTTAACAAAAATGATAAAAGTAAATAATTCAAAGAACGATTGAAATAATGTTGAAGTATTTAACGCAAACAATTTATTAAAATATATTACTCGTACAAAAAAAGAAATTCAAATTTGCTAATTAAACTTGGGATAATAGGAAGAAAGACCAAAAACAAAAAAAATGGGAAAAACCTAACGAATTAATTAAGATTGAAAAAATGTGAGGAAATTAGGAGAAAGAGAAAAACAAAACTGTTAAGAGAAAGAATAGCAAAGATGAAAGACAAAATTAATTGAAAATGTAGGTAGCAGGATTCGAACATGGATTTGAAAGGAAACATCAAAGGCTTTAACTTCACCCCTTCTACCGCTGAACCACACCACTCACTGGTGTTAATCTTGAAGTTAATTATATATATACATATATAACAAAAATATGGTGGGGGCAAAAAAAAAAAATTTCCACTGCATTTCCGCCGCTGGGGGGGGCGAGTGCCCCCACCTGCCCCCCCTGGATCCGCCCCTGCATTAGAGCGTGACCCTATATATATAAATATATAAATAAATAAATAAATAATTATATAAATAAATAAATAAATATATATATATATATATATATATATATATATATATATATATATATATATATATATATATATATATATATATATGTGTGTGTGTGTGTGTGTGTGTGTGTGTGTGTGTGTGTGTGTTTGTAATTAATTAATATTTATTTTATTTGTTTATTTTTCAATTTTTAATAATAAATTTAAAAAAAAAAATTGTAAGAGTGAATATATAGTTACACAGGGGTACTGCTAGTTTATGCTTTAAAAAAAAAAATAGAGGGTGATCATCATGACAAGAATAACTACCCAATCCTCTAAATACGAGTTGAAAAGTCATTAAAATAAAATTGCACAAGTAAAATGTCATTACTCAACAAACATGAGATTAGCAGAGCATTGATAGTAACAACTGTTACAAAATCCCCTATAAATAAACCAAATTACTGAATTAGCATGTCTTCAAGAATGTCTACTGAGGCGTTTGTCCATGTGGCGGGGGTCCTGGAGGCAGAGGCGGAGCCATACCAGTAGGCATGCCAAAGTTAGATGGCAATGACCCCATGCCAGCAGCATTTTGGTTCCCAGACTGCACCAGCCAAAAAAAAAAAAGTTCGCTTTCAGGTCATCTTTAAGCTGGAATTCTTTCCATCAGAAAGATGATGTGTGAGACTTATACTGCTGAAGTGGTATCACCAGCCAATCAAAATGTGAGATTTTTCAAAGTTAAAGATACAACAAATAGATGAATCTCAGACTATTACTCCCTCGTTACCATAAAGATAGTCTCACTTTTTAGTGGTTAATCCGAATGAAGTTTGAGCAAAGATTTAGGAAAACCTAATTATCCAAATGAAATTCTAAAAGTTGTTATCCTTGCACCATAAAACTACTATCAACAACTATTTTTTATTTTCATTAGGCAAAATTAATTAACTCAATTACTGATTAAAGTTCTATCAGACTTGCCTCTAAAAAAGGTCGAACTATCTTCTATGGTACGGAGAGAGTATTTGATTAGTTGGTGATACAAAGGGAGAAGTATCACCTTTACACTAATTATTTACCCAGACATTAAGAGCCTATGTGAAAAAATGATCATGACACTGCACCAAACAAACATGGCTTACTGAAATTACAACAGAACATCTTTCACCAATTGTTTTTGGGAACAATAAGAGTGACCCATAATGAAAGTCATCTAGATATAATGAACAATTGGGTGACCAACAATTGGGAACAATTAAGAGGGAGCCACTTTTGTTACAGCCACAAAGAGGTCTCACCTGGTAAGGATTTAGTCCCTGCATTGGGGGCATCTGCCCTGATTGTGGCCGGTTGAATGCACCTCCAGAAGAATACATTTGGTTTCCGCTTGCATTTGGAGGCCCTTGCATGTTCTGCAACCCATTGGGAATGCCACTTCCTGGTGCTCCACCAGGCGAGTGCATAGGATTCATGCCCATAAAATGCCCCTGTGGCATTGGAAGACCCATCTGATTCATCGTACCCTGCATCCCGAGTTCAAGTAAAATGTATGCTTCATTATATTTCCAGTAAACAAAAATAATCATCCTAATTACCTATTTGCAATGGTTCAGCAAATCAAAGGCTAGCATTCCAAGGGAAGGGTGAAATGAACACTCCCATTGTCCCAAAAAAGTTGCACTGAAATTAATTTATGGTTCCCCCCCCCCCAACCAAAAAAAAAAACATTTCTAAAAGAGGAAATAATTTGAGTGTAACTTCATGAAGGTACAAGCAAGTAAAGATACATCAATGAAAAGTTTAACTTGTCATAAGCATCTCCTTTTGGGGACGCATGGAGTAGCAAATTTCCCACTTTAAAGCAGAAAATTACAGCCATGGCCATTCTCAGAAAAAATGATGAGCATAAACCTTCCAAAAGAAAAAAAAAAGAGAGCGATAAATGAAACTAGGAATACTCCATCACTGCTACTTCACCTTTTAAAATGGAAAATAATTGTGGGGCATAGAAAAATATAAGACAGCCTAAACATTTAGGAATAAAGTTCAAGAAATGTTGACAAAAAAATATGCTCCCTCTGTCCCAAAAGGAATGTCCAAAAAAATTCTAATTTACTCTTAATCAAGAGAAAATTTTAAATTTTTTTTGGTCATTCATTTTGGCACGGAGGGGGTAAGAAATAGAAGTGTGTTAGGCAAGTACCATAGGACCATGCATGGGCATTGGTGGTAAAGTTCCCGGCATTGAAGATGGTGGCATATTATGCTGCTGTAACTGGGGTGGCGGGCGAGGTAGATGAGGATGTGGTAGTAACGGGATATGTGATGGATGCTGTAGCTGCTGCATATTAGGAGGCAGGGGCAACGAAGTCATTTGCGGTGGGTTCCCTTGGTGAGGGCGGTTCAATTGCTGAACGTTTTGCTGATATGTTTGTTGCTGATTCACAGCAAAAAGTGATGGGTGTGGACCAGGCGGCAATGGAGGAGCTCCAAGGGACATTGATGATGATTGCTCACCATGTGCTGATTTATCAAGAGATGGGATTGATAAAGGCATAGCAACCCCGATCCCAGGAATAGTACCCTCATTCCGTGTCAACCCTGGAGGAAATGCTCCAGGAGTTGTTGGAGGCTCAGGACCAGGGTAATTACCAGGAACACGACCAGTAAGAGAAGCGTTTTGCTCACTGTAACCTGCTAACAAGGGAAACAATTCATAAAATTAATGAAACAAAGAAGTTCAGATAATTTCTGTACCAGTTATATAATCCCTCCGTCCCGGAATGACAGTCCCACTTCAGTGGTTAATTTGATTGAACTTGGACACCAAAGATTTAGAAAAAGATAATTATCCCAATGAAATTCTAAAACTTGTTATTGGTAGTGTATCAATAACAAGTTTTAGAATTTCATTGAGATAATTATTTTTTAAGTCTTCCGTCAAAGTTCAATCAAATTAACCACTAAAAAAGTGGGACTATCATTCCGTAACATTCGTAATGATCAAGTTTATGAAACCCGACAAAGATTTGGATTTACTGCAGAACTAAACTGATTCAGATCTAATTAAAATGTTATTGAGTTCTTATCATAGTGGTTACAATCGCTTTTGAACTAAAGAACATGCCCAATATATTACTCCCCCTTACCCATAATAAATGTCCCACCTTGATTTTTTTGGTCAACTTGAATGAACTTTGCCAAAGAGTTACTCCCTCCATCACTAAATGAATGTCTATTTCCAAAAAAAAAAAAAAAAAATGAATGTCCATTCGTTTTGGAGAATTACTGAATTCTCCATCATCAATCAAGTTCTAATTCATACTTACTGTTAGGACCTACGTTATCCAACAAAGGTTTTTGACAAAGAATTAATCATTAGCTAAGAATCAATAGCATTGCAATCAAGGAAGTAAAAAACAAATCTTTAAGCTAAGGAACAAACTCAAACACTGACTATCAAATTCAAGACCTCAACTGTCAAAACAAATTCAAGACTCTGTCATAAAGTCGTGACAGTCAACCCTTTTCACCTCATGACAGTTGACCTACTAGAAGACATTCAATGCCACGTCAACCTCAGTCAACAGTCAAAGAGACCTAAATCAACTCTTATTGGCCTAGAAACACACAACCTACCTGCAGAAGATAGCATCTCTTATTTCCTTGCCTATAAAAGAGAAAACGTGCTCACTCAACAAACAACCCAATTCACTACCTTTCTAACCTCTCATCCAAACCTATTTCCAAACCCTACTATTCAACCTAGTCTTATTCAAGTGTTAGGACACCTTAAACATGGTCTCATTACCTATATTCAAAAGCCAATTAACTAGACCATCTTATACTCAGACCGTGGGATCCTTTTCTTTTTTTTTCTTTTCTCTTTTTTCTTTTTACTTTTAGTGCTTTGCAAAAGTCACCCTTAGAGATCTAATTAAGATGAGAAAATTCAAGGAATTTTTAGGCAATTATGGTAATTACTTGGAAGAAGTATTATAGCTAATTGTTTGTTTCACTTGTCAAGGACATGAAGGGTGGACGTAGGAGAGGTTGCTATACTCTGGACCACTTTAAATTGTTGTGTTTGTTCCTCTAACTCTGCACACACACTCTACGCATTGTCTCATTAATTATCTTCATTCATTTTTCGTTGCAAACTCTTTTTATCTTTATAACCTTACATGACAGTTGACCCCACTTATCTCAACTGTCACGTTTCCCAAGTGTTTAATCTTAAATAGGTTCTTTCACTTGCATTCATGAACAATATAGTGAGATCATTAAGGGTATTTATTACTTATGCTACTACAAATGCTTAAATTTGAACTGTCTTAAATATCTCTCAAAGTATAAAATTGGACATTCATTTAGGGATGGAGGGAGTATTAAAAATTAATTATCGCATGAAATTCTGAAAACATGGTATGGATAGTATTTTAACTGTAGCATCAACAGCAATTTTTAAAAATTTCATGAGCATAATTAATTTTTAATCATTTTTTTTGTCAATGTTTAATCAAATGGTTCCCTCTCCCAACCCCCGCTTGGCGCACCGGGGTTTGCCCTGTTTGCCCTTTGCCCTTTTAATCAAGTTGACCAAACAGGTTGGGATACGACATTCATTATAGACGGAGGGAGTATAAGAAATTAAAGAATATATGATCAGCTCCCCAATGGTCAGTAAATCCTGTTTTCATAGATAAGTTCAAACTTTCAAAAGCCCCAATGTTACTTAGAAAGGGAAATTAAGTAAGAACCTTGGTTATGGCCCGTGTTGAATTTATCACGTGCTGGATCCCCAGGCCTGTTTCGGCACCAAAATTTAGTCGTATGATCGCTGCTCCCGCTGCATCAGACACCATTTAAGTTAGTACCTGAGCTAAATGCAAGCATCCATGCAATTGTGAACAATGAAACTTAAGAAATAGTAATATTGTTGGCATATGACTTGAGTATAATGAACACTTGGTTCAAGAAGAGAGAATCTCACTTGGTGTCCTAAAGGAGTGGAGGTAATGCGAGTCAGATTGACTTCTTCTTAGTAAGAAATACTTGTAGAAAGAGTTATACAGATTGCAAGGTTGTTCCGGGTGAGCACAAAGAACTCAACATAGATCGGTGAGTACTTGATTTTCGAAGTAAGAGAATTTCGAGGAAGAGAAAATCACAGGTAGACCCTAAAATCAAGTGGTGGAGACTTCAAGGGGAGAATCAACCGAAATTTGTAGCTAAGATGGTCGATACCGGTATTTGGTCGAATAATACGGAGGATATGGATATAGATTCGACTTGGACTAAGATGGTACATACCATAAAGGAGGTGGCGAAAGAAGTCCTTGGAGAATCTAGAGGAAATGGGTCACCAAGTAAGGACACATCATGGTGGAACGAGGAAGTAAAACAAGCAATAAAGGACAAGCGAGAATGCTACAAATTATTGGGAAAATGTAGGAGCGACGAGAACTATGAGAAGTATAAGGAAGCTAGAAGAGATGCTAAGAAAGCAGTAGGAGACGCAAGAGCAAAGGTGAATCAGAAACTTTATGATAAGTTGGATACAAAAGAAGGGGAAAAGGACATCTACAGACTCGCTCGTATGAGGGATAAGAGGAAACTAGATATTGGGGACGGTTAAATGTGTGAAGGATGTAGACCAAAGAGTTTTAGTCGGGGATAAAGAGATAAAAGATAGATGGAGTTCGTACTTTGATAACTTGTTCAATGGAGGTCAAGAACAGGATGTTGGAGATTTAAATATCTCTTCGAGTATGGTTAATCGAGATTTTATGCGAAGAATTCGAAAGAGTGAAGTGGAAATGGCAATGAAAAATATGAGAGTGAAGAAAGCCGTTGGACCGAATGGTATACCAATTGAGGTTTGGAGATGTTTCGGGGAGAGGGAGTAGATTGGTTACAACGCTATTTAACAAGATATGGAGAGTTAACACAATGCCATTGGAGTGGCGGAAGAGTACTACTGATCCCTTTGTATAAGAATAAAGGTGATGTCCAAGATTGTGCCAACTATCGGGGATCAAACTAATGAGCCATACTATGAAACTTTGGGAAAGGGATTGCAGTGAGAAAAATTGTGGATATTTCGGATAACCAATTTGGGTTTATGCCAGAAGATCGACTATGGAGGCAATATATCTTATGAGACAAACCATGGAGAAATATCGGGATCAAAAGAAAGATTTGCATATGGTTTTCATTGATTTGGAGAAGGCGTATGATAAAGTGCCAAGAGAGGTACTTTGGTGGGCATTAGCAAAGAAGGGTGTTTCAAATAAATATATTAATAGTATCAAGGACATGTATAATGGAGTTAGTACTTGTGTAAAGACTAGTGTTGGGAAGACCGAAGGGTTCCACTATAAAGATTGGAGTGCATCAAGGTTCCGCATAGCCCCTTTCTTTTTGCTTTGATAATGGACGAATTGGCGAGGTCACCCAAGATGATATACCCAAAGTGTATGTTGTCGCAGATGATATTGTGCCGATTGATGAGACAGAGGGTGTTGAAAGTAAATTGGAGTTGTGAGACACTTTGGAATCTCGAGGTTTTCGATTAAGCAAGAAGCGAATATTTGGAGTGTAAGTTTAGCATAGTTGGAAGTAGGGAGGCGGGCGGTCACATTTGATGGAAATATTATTCAAGCTTCAGTTTTTCGCTATCTTGGATCCATTATCCAAAAGGATGGAGAATTAGATGGAGATGTGGCTCATAGGATTAAAGCAGGTTGGTTGAAGTGGAAGAGTGCCACGGGGTTTCTATGTGATCGCGCATGCCCAATAGATTAAAGGAAAATTCTACCGCACGGCAATTAGGCCGGCATTGCTTTACTGACACCCGAATGTTGGGGCCGTGGAAACAGTGTCACGTGCATAAGATGAATGTGGCGGAGATGCGTATGCTTTGCGATGGATGTGCTTGATCATACAAGAAATGATCGATTAGGGAATGAGGTGATCAGAGGTAAAGTAGGAGTTGCGCCCATTGAGGATAAAATGAGGGAAAATCGTCTAAGGTGGTTTGGACATGTGAGAAGGAGACCGAGTGATGCACCGGTTAGGAGGCCGGAACAGTGGAGAAATGATAAAATGGCGAGGGATAGGGGAAGACCCAAACAAACTTGAATTAGAGTAATTGAAAAGGATATGAGTTTACTTGGAGTGGATGAAAGTATGGTGTTGAAGAGGCCGGAGTGAAGGGCAAAAATCCATATGGGGGGTTGATTTTTTTTCTTGATTTTTATTTTTATTTATTTATTTTTATTATTATTATTTATTTATTTTATTTTTTTGATTTTTTGATTTTTTTGATTTTGATTTGTATGTTTATTTATTTATTTGTTTATTTATTTATTTTTTTTTTTATTATTATTATTTATTTATTTATTTATTTTATTATTTTTTTTTTCACGATGACATATGAGGACTCATGTTAGCCGACCCCAAATTATTTTGGGACTAAGGCTTTGTTGTTGTTGTTGTTGTATCATATCTGCTTCAAATACCCAAAAATTCTCTGATGAGAACCGAAGTAGTGAGGTGAGGCATTGTACATGTGAAGTTGTGTTCTCCCTTTTTTTCTATTATTATTTTGTTTCAGGAAGTAGGGAGCCAGGGGGAAGATAGTAGAGACTAGGCAGCATTGAATACTGAATAGCAAACAGCTATCCCCATATGCTTTGCAAACAAAGAACTGAAATGACAGTGTCAGTCATAGTAGCAATGATTGTATCAAAACATTGTCATAAAAAAATAGGAACGAACACAAGTTACTTGGAACTAAGTCAGACATACTCAACCATTAAGGGGTCTTTTGTTTTTTTAGTGTTAAGTTCCAAAGTCAGAATTCACATGTGAAATAGCACCAATAGACTAAATCCATAAGAGGTAAGAGGTAGTATCTAAAGACTGAATTCTGAACTTTTGAAACTGTTAGCTAATTTGACCGAATGAATCTTCTAAATATGCATAAATATACTCCCTCCGTCCCACCTGACTTAGGACAATTTGCCATTTTGAGCGTCCCACTCGACTTAGGACGTACCAAACTGGCAAGTTTATATTATTTTTATATTCTATGGGACCCACTTGTCATACTCACATCAACAATCCCCTTACTAATCCTCTCACTCTCTCTCTCTCCTTTTTTACTTTTCATAATCACAATACCTCCTCCACTCATTCTCTCTCCTCTTACTATATTAGTATTTCTTAATCCCTGTGTCGGGAGAGAAAATCCTAAGTCGGATGGGACGGAGGGAGTATTACATTACCAATTTTAACCTTTCAAACTATTGAGTTTAATTGCCAAAATAAAAAAAATTTAAAAAAAAACATCCTCTCTCTTTGTTCCTCTTTCCTAACATTCATAAACCCAAATAAATCTTCTCGCCAAAAGAATCTCCAAACTTACTTCCAAATTCAAATGAAACAAATGCCGAAATCCATATTCAAGCAAAATGGAACATGGATGTCAATGAAATCTAAATGAGGGAAAGGCCAAATGAAGACATCAAAAGAAAACTTGCATGTCATAAACAATGGAGTACATTTTTATTTTATGTTCAACCACTGGGTACCAGATTGCAACGTAAATATGATCTTGACCACGTTCTCATATGCCATTACAAAACTTAAAATAGATGATAACAGGGGAAGGGCAGCAAGGGGAAAGGGAGAAGCTGGATAAAGAGGACTGAGGGATAAGACTTATTATAAAGACAGGAGCTCACCTTCAGGGTCAGAAGAACACTGCAACCAAACCCTAGGTTGAGAGAAGAAGAAAAAGAGACTCGGAACAATTTTGGGCTTCAATCAATAAAGATAAGACTAGTATTATACAAGTATCTAAGGGTTATTTTTTGTCAAAATGATGTTCAGACACGGAGCCTAAAAAATATGTGGCTATTTACGTCTGATCAGTAAGTAGGTTTTCAGAGCTATTCAGAGATCTGATTTGATAAAAAAAACAAACAGACTTAATTGTTGGAAGTCTGACCAAACCAAACTTCCCCCAGTTCACAGCCTCTTGTTCAAAAACAAATGTCAGCTAAATCTGTTGGGAATGAAATCAAGGAAATAAAGACACAATTCTGTAAAAAGACACCAATCTTTTGTAGAAGCAAGAGCAATTTATATTGTGGTGTCAAATCAATTTGATTTAAGAATAATTTAGAAAATCGAATATGCATAAAACAAGTAGCTCACTGTCTCCACTCAACCTCCGAATACTTCTATGGCATGTCATTTTTTTTTTGTCAAGGATGCTTGGAAGTTGGAACACATCGACAATAATCACTTTAAAATATTTATCTCAGAACATTGGCAAAACAAATGCTTAAAGGAAGAAAAGAGGAAAAACAAAAAATTGGATGCACAACAAAATGTATGTCTGGATAGTAAGCATCATACAATAAGTCAGAAAATATGTCTCCAACGATAGAGTAGGATTCTACAAACTATTGCAGCAACAAAGTATGTAACTATTGAAGTACCTGCATAGAATATATCCAAAAGGATGCCATGCAAGGTCCCAAACACCGTTATCATGGGCATTAGGAATTTCAACCTGAGGAGTTTCATCCCTGCACAAACAAACAATACATAATGGGCATCACGAAATCTCAGGACGCACTCAGTCACATTCACTAAAACCCATCCATTTTGTTTTCTGATCATTAAAATGGAAAGTCAACGACCGAATGCGTAATAGCAGAAAGTGGGCCAATCATGAGCCCCTGGTAACAGCTGGACTGCTACAGCAGTCAGTCAAAAGAAGAATACATACAGACTTCAAATAAATTCGTTCTTGTGTAGAAGCAACTTGGAAATATGGGAGGTGGCATGAGCAGAAAATACATACAAGAATCCTACTGTGGTTTCTCAAACAAGATTATCTTCGTTATATTATATAACTAGATAAAACTTGCAGGGTTGAGTAGGCAATGATGTTAAAGAATCATGCAAGGTAACAGATCAAGAGACCAACTCATCCCACTTAACATACTACACGTAATAGCGGCACACGTGATGATATACATGTGCATTTTAAACGGTTTCAGATTTACAAAGTTCATTATTTTTTTCTCTACAATAACAAGTTACTCCCTGCGTCCCAAACTAAACAGTCTAATTTGTTTTGACACTATTACTCCAAAAATTATTTTACTTCCAAGATTTCCCTAACAAATGAAGTGGAGGGAGATGAAGAGTTGTGGGTATAATTGCAAAAGCATGATAAAAACAATGTTACGTAAAGATATAAGATTTATATGGGAACATCTCACCAAGGAATTTTTTTTTTTTTGTTAAGTAAAATGGTATATATAAACAAAAAGCGTCAAATCAGGTGGCGCAACCTTTGTACACCAGGAGTAAACTCAATTAAAGCACCTAGTCAACCACAAGACTATCCACAAATTCGACAAGAGAATTAGAAGAAGTCAGCAACGACTCCTTAAACCAAAAAATAGCATATGAAGAAGAGGTTCTTTCAACTGGAAATAGACAACTCGACATTTTTCAAAATCCCTGCGGTTCATTTCCTTCCATATTAACCATCACATCCCACCAAGGATATTAGGACGTTTAATTTGGGACGAAGTGAGTTTGGTTAAAGATAAAGACTAGGTTAGAAGGAGAGGTTAATGACTTGGTGTACCTAGTGGTAAGGGAGAGAGGCTCATAGAGTCCAAAGGGTACACTTGCCCCTCTAGGATTTTTCTCTCCCTAGATGCTCCTTCTCAAGTCCGATTCTCTCTCTTCTTTTTCATGATTTCTTTTGTTTTTTATGATTCTAGTCTCAATCATCATCATCTTTGTTTCTAGTTTCATAATCAAAATTGTTTTAGTCCGAATCTTGGGTCAGATTTTGTTACTGCCGTGAAGGCCTTTGGCCTTCACTTGTGTTTCAAGTTTCTTGGGTTTCATCAATTCTTCCATGGGGAAGGAGGAGACTTCCAAGACTATGAAGGGCGGTGGTAAGGTGGTAAAGGTGACCACGGATAAACGAATGAAGCGGCGCAAACCACAAAGATTGAATTTTGAAGTGGAAGAATCCGATATTGATAACTTGATTCCTTCGTCCATTGATCCTTCTATTTCGGTTGCTGTCCCTAGCGATCATCGGGTCGAACTTTCTAAGGTTTTAAATGACGGTATCAAGGCTAAGATGATCGAATGGAGTAAGAGTCTCGATGCTCAGATTGATGAATTGTATGAGAAAGGGTTTGGTCTCATTCAAACCAACAATATTGCGGCTGCTGTTAATTCTGGTAATGGTGGTGTTCAAACCGATGGCGGTGCTCCCATTGCTCCCAGTAATTTGTGTTTGGTTGATGTTCCTGTGTTGTCGTCCTTCGCCACCGGTTGTGGTGGTGGTGATGCTGTTCCGGTGGAGGGTGGTGGACTCTCCAATGCTGCCAGAAATTCTGAAAGCCGCATGCATGTGGCTGTTGGAGTTTCCAATGTGCAAGGCAACGAATCTTGTCACCTTGGTGATAATTCCAAGAAAGGCAATAAAGAGGGCAACCCGAAAGGGTCAAGAACTGATTTATCAAAGGTTGCTGATCACTCCAAGGCTGATGACAACCCAAAGAATTCTCAAGCGGCTGCTACTACCAAAATGAACTTCGCAGGGATTTTTAAAGAGAACAGGGCCGAAGGTAACGGATTCCAACTGCAGTTTCACGATTCTATTGATGATGTAGTTGTATTAGATGTAAATGACGAAATCCCAGTCGAAGCCTCTTGGGGTTTTTGTTTGATTGGCTGCTTCACCGGTCCATTCCCCGGTCGTTCTGCCCTCAATTCCATTGTCAACGGATGGACGGTAAGCTGCCGTGTGATGCCTTATGGGAAAGGATGGACGGTTTTTAAATTCAAATCCGTGCAAGACATGGCTGTGGTCCTTCAGGGAGGACCATATACGGCTTATGGCAAGACACTAATGCTGAAGAAGGTGGATAATGATGTTATGCTCACGGATGACTTGTTCATGAAGGTCCCTACTTGGGTTCAGCTCAAAGATGTGCCTCCTTCTGTTTGGAGCGTTTCCGGACTTAGCAAATTGTCTTCTAGAGTGGGAGTTCCGTTGTATACGGATAAGGTTACTAAAGATAGGACCAAAATGAACTTTGCTCGGTGTTTAATTGAAGTGGACGTGAGTAAGCCTCCGGTGTTAGAGTTTGGGGTGAAAATGTCCAATGATAGAAAGTACGTGCAAAAGGTAGCGTATGAGCACTACCCGGACTACTGTTGTGAGTGTAAGATGTTTGGACACAACTTCTTCAAGTGTCCCAAACTGCACAAGAATACCTCGGCATCTAATGGTATTGAACCTATTGGGGATGTTAGACCAATCACTCCTTATATGCCGAGGAGGAGAGTTGAAGACAAAGGTAAAGGCCCCTCTAATTCTGCTCCGATTTCTGCTCAGAATTCTGCCAAGAATTCTGCTCAGTTTTCGGCTCAATGCAAGGGTAAAGCTCCTTCGAATGCTGCTCCGAATGCCGTTCCTTCTTCGTCTAATGCTTGGCTGCCCAAAAACAGATTCGGTGCTTTAAGTGCCAATGGGGTGGGGGGTTTCCGGGACGTGTCTAAGGCTGTGAATGTCCCTTTAACCTCGGATTGTGGCATTGCTTCTGGGTCACGGCTGGATGGTAATACCGTGATGGAGTTTAGGGATGATGATAGTGATGTTGCAGCCGAAATGGATGATTTTAGAGCTGAGTTTTTTGGGACAGCCATGGGCTTTTCTAAAAATGTTGGTGTGGAATTGGATAATGATGGCACTTGGTCCAAGGTGGGTAAAAAAGGGTCTAGGAAGCACAGGAAGTCATAATCTTTTATGTGTGCTTTGATTTTCTTTGTATCCTTCTTTTAAGATAGAATTCTAGATTTTTTTGAGTTCGTTTCCCGGGGTATGCCCCGTAGACTTCTTGTATTCATTTCGCTTTCTTGAATTGAATTCCTCTTTTGAGCAAAAAAAAAAAAAAAAAAAGTAATGATACAGATGATAGAGTAAACACATGGGCTATCAGCTACACCAAAGATCAACTGGACAAAGAAGTGCTAATAAGCTAAATATATATCCTCATACAGTCATTCCCTTCGCATATGAATTGATTGGATTGGAATCATCAACAAAAGCTAACAGAACTTTAACTCCGGTAAGAAGAGCATAGCAAACAAGTTGGAATGTCAAACTAGATTTAACTTTCTCTTAAGAGTGTATCACCTGATAGTAACTGCATAGCTTAAGGTGAGAAGTAAAGTTGAAGTGTATAAAATATAACCTAACGATGCCAAGGTGACAATCAGAGAATGGCAAGCAACGGCACTTGCCAATTGAGCAGATTAAGTAAATGTCATAATCCTATGATGAAGGAAAAACAGTGTACCCTTAGACCTAGTCTTCAATAAACTAGGGCCATTGTAAACCGGAAAATGTAAAGTGGCTTGCATATAGAAGCAGCCTATAGCAAATTGAAAAGAGTGCTATAAGATAAATAGACCTACCCAACCAGCCAGTGGAATATTGAACCATCAGAACTTCCGCTAGCAAAATATTCTTCATGAAATGGATGCCAAGCCAGTGCTAGCATGCAAAATATAGAAACTACATGAGTATCACTATCAAACATAAAATGCTTTAAAACACAAAACAGCATAAAGATGTATTCAGTCGATTTGCATGTGATAGCTGCTGACCCATGTACCAAACAGAAAGTAATTGGGAAAATCGGCAAAGAAGATATACATTGACGGTAGAGTTCCTGCCAAGAAAGGTTGGCTCCAGCTTTCTGAACCACAATAGCATTGCCATCGGTGTCACAAAGCATTCCCATCATATACGATTAATCATTATCCGTCCAATATCATTCCATAGTTAAGATGTTTCGTTGAATAAAATGTCAACCTGACTGGATTTCCAGCAGGTGTTTCCAAGAATAACCACCTTCGCCCTCCACCCTCAATCAAGGTTGAATTACGAATTACAGCTATACTACATAACTGTATATCTCATAAATTGACAATAGTCTTTTGTTCTATTATTCTTATCATAGGGAAAGGTTTTTTTCCAGCGATAAGTTGCTCCATTATGATGTACAGGTGAAGAAGGGATTGCAGAGGGGTTTCTTCGCATTATGAAGGATTATTTTAAACAGGGGTTCCTTTTTCTTTTTCAATGTCTCTCCCCCAAGTATGCTTTAAGCCAAGGTCAATGATAGCACCCGTAGGACTAGAATGATTGAGTAGACTCTAGGATTCCAAAAGATATCGTAGCTGACATAAATATCTGGATCCCAAATTTGAAAGAAGCAACAGAATACTAGAATCTTCATCAGCAGATATAATGGAACATGGATCAGAAGATAACCTACACCGCCATACAAACTCTAATTCAAACAAATTTAAAAGTAGCATGGGTGAGAGTTTCACTAACTATTGACATCCTTCTTGTGGCCTCGAAATGATTGAAGTTCCTTCATAGTCCTAATGTCGTAAAGCTGAATCAAAAGAAGTGGACATTACTTGTAAAATCGAGAATATAATGATATCCATGTCTTATAAAAAAAAACAGTAGCTTTAAATAATATTGCACCTTGATAATTTGATCCTTTGAAGCAGTTAACAGCCAGTTACCATTTTGATTCCATTTGACACAGAGAACAGTATTCTTGTGACCATGGCTACATGAAACCAGTTTCAATACTGAATTATTTATTAGAAGGGAGTATAAACAGCAAAGTTGCATGAAAGATTTTCAGAACTGACAATGATGATAGCTCTCTCCCTGATTTGGCATCCCAAAGCTTCACAAGGTTGTCCTTTCCACCTGAGAGTATCTCAGCAAAAAAGTCGCAAGTATTGCACCAACCATACATTATAAATTACCAGAAAAAAGAACTAAGAGAAGGCAGAGGTGCATACCAGAGGCAAGTAAGGACTTGGTGGGGTGCCAGTCAACACTCTTCACATCCCAACCATGGCCTGCCTGAGTTTAAACCATATACATAAGGACTCTCAGGTTATCTTATGCACATTTTTTAGATCTCCAATGCATATCAAAATAATCATGTTTTGTGTCTTCAAAAGGGAAACGAAAACACTGCATTCACCGCGCATCAAATCAAGATTAACTAAAAAATCCAGGATATTAGCAAACTAATACTCCCTCTGTCCCATAAAGAGTTTCCCATTTGGCTTTTCAAACAATTTAGTGATATATTTTTCTTTCCATTACTAACCCCTAATGAACATGATACTGAATATTTGGAGTGTAAGTTTAGCAGAGTTGGAAGCATGGAGGCAGGGGTGATCACATTCGATAGAAAGATTGTCCAAGCTTCAAAGTTTTTTTGCTATCTTGGATCTATTATTCAAAAGGATGGAGAATTGAATGGAGATGTGGCTAATAGAATTAAAGCAGGTTGGTTGAAGTGAGAGAGTGTCCGGCCGGGGTTTCTATGTGATCCTGGCATGCCTCATAAATTAAAGGACCACACGACAACTAGGCCGGCACTACTTTATGGCACTAAATGTCGGGCTGTGAAACAGTGTCACGTTCATAAGATTAATGTAGCGGAAACATTTTTCTATGTTTTCAAGGCATATTGATGCATGTGTGGGTATACAAGAAATGATAGTTTGAGGAATGAGGTGATCAGGGATAAAGTATGAGTTGCACCCACTTAGATAAAATGAGGGAGAATCATCTAAGGTGGTTTGGTCATGTGAGACGAATACAGGTGGTGCACCGGTTAGAAGCCTGAAAAGTGGAAAAGTGATAAAATGGTGAGGGATAGTGGAAGACCTAAGCAAACTTGGATTAGGGTATTTGAAAATCATATGAGTTTACTTGAATTGGATGAAAATAAGGCATTGGAAGAGGCCGGAGTGGAGGGCAAAAATTCATGTGGGTGATGGGGGTTGATTTTTTTATATACATATTTTTATTAGTTAATTATTATTTTTATTTTTCCTATCTATTATATATTTATTTTTTTATTATCACTATATTTATTTTTCTTCTTCTCTCGTTTTCATTTTCTAATTTTTTTTTTATTTTATTTTATTTTTATTTTTTTTTCACCTATTTCTTCTTTTAACTTATTTTTTTTCTTCTTACATCTATTTTTTCACGATGACAATATGAGGATTCATGTTAGCCGACCCCAAATTATTTTGATATTAAGGCTTTGTTGTTGTTGTTGTTGTTGTTGTTGTTGTTGTTGTTGTACTAACCCCTAATGAACATAAGAATCGTGCAAAGGACCACAAATCTTAGACCGTCGCCTATATTCATTTCACTCAAATTTTGGAAATTTACTTATTTTAATTAATCAAATTTAGAAATGAGACTTTCTTTTTGGGACAATCAAAAATGGAAAAAGGCAAAATCTTTATGGGACGGAGGGAGTAGCACATACAATCTCAGTTCATGATAATTGACCTTTAACGAAAAGTCCACATAATATGAACTCCTCTAAAAGAAGTCAATGTAATACAGATTAAGGAAACAATAAACTCTCCTCTGAATTGGGAAAAGATTTTCCGCAAGATTTATGCAACAACTACTATTTAAGTTCCTTTTATACATAAAGCCTGAAATATCAGTTTAAAATAACAGATTAAAAGACAAATGAGCAACAGAAATATTCACGAAAAAGAGCAAAGAAATTTAAAATATCTTAGCCCATCACCTACACATTCATTTCACTCAAATTTTGGAAATTTACTTATTTTAATCATTCAAACTTAGAAGTGAGACTTTCTTTTTAAGACGAAGAAAAATGGAAAGAGGGAACGTCTTTATGGGATGGAGGGAGTAGCACATACAATCTCAGTTCATGATAATTGACCTTAAACGAAAAGTCCACGAAATATGAACTCCTCTAAAAAAAGGCAATGTTCAGTTTAAGGAAATGATAAACTCTCCTCTGAACTGTGAAAAAAATTTCCGCTAGATTAAAGCAATAACTGCTCCTTAAGTTCCTTTTAAACATAATAAGCCTGAAATATCATTAAAAATAACAGATTAAAAGGATAATGAAGAACAGAAATATTCATGAAAGAGAGCAAAGAAATTTAAAATTAAAAAAAATACTAGCAAAACAAGCAGCTCAACATGCAGATTCTTCGTAACCCGTCATAGTGTAAAGTATTACTGAAACTCCTTAAATTTTACATAGGAACTCCATTGATGCAGGGGCACCTTAATGAGTGGGAGTTTCTAATTAGCTTTCGAGAGAAGTTTTTTGCCTAAACATGTTCATTAAGTGCAAATATTTCTCTTTTAGTTTCTTATACAGAGTGGATGAAACAGATTTTTAAGTGAGGCAATTTTGTCTCTGCTTCATTATACTTGAGTGGGAGTTCATTCTTCTTTAGATAACCTGAGGGCATATAAGTAGTAAGAAGCGAGAACTAGGTAAATCTGAAACCTCTCAATTCCGTATACTAAGCTGGAAGAGAAATAAGTTGGGTGGGGGGCTCAAAGATGAACAATACAAATCAAATGAAATAATAGCATGTACACGAAGAAAAATGGAACTCCTGTCGAAAAAAGAAAAGTAGCTCCTCATCAACACTGAAGAATGAAACAAAATAGCCATGAATCAAGCATTTATCACAAAACAGTATTGATGTCAACTAGCAGCAAAGAAATGGAAACAAGCACCATTACAAAGGTTTTTGACTATCCTGGAAGACATTACCAGATAATGAACGCTCTTCTTGACAACGTGCGAAGTCCCAAACTTTAACAGTAGTGTCATCAGAACAGGAACAGAATTTCAAATCAGTCCTACAAAAGCTGATTAGAGGTATAATGTATAAGAACATAAAAAGAACAAGGAATTATCTAGCTTTATAGAAAATAAAGCAGTTGGCCACTATGATCCAAGATGGCACACGGCATACAAAAAATTAACAAGATGATTGCAAATGTGTAAAGGCTTGGAGAAGATCTTCAACTTTATATATACCTTAAATCACGAACTGATTCTTTATGTGCGGACTTATTGGCCTTCACATGGTTCATGTTGGTTTGCCAATACCTGAAAAGATTCAGCATATGCAAACCAGGCTTTAACGTTAATTTGAATAAAATAAATTGTATAATTGGCGCAAAAGAAAACATAGTAATTAAACAAAAGGGCCGTCTTTTAACGCAATCCCATGGTGTGTCTGGCTTCATTCTCCAAAATTCACTGATGTGTGAAATACATCATTTTTACAATTAATTCCAGCTTTCTCAGCAAAACATGGAATTGAAAAATGGAATTTCGGTGTACTATTTTAACTTATGTCAGAAGTGAAATCCAAAAAGGTTGCCGAAAAATAAAAATAATATGACAACTTTCAAAACATGACCTAATTTCAATCTCATTAAATACTACCTACGTCCCGGTTTAATGTTCTGAGTTTGACTTTACACGGAGATTAAGAAAAAGTAAATGGTGTGAGCATGAAAGAAAGGAGAGAGAAAGTGGGGTAGGGAGTTTTTGTAGTGAGTATGACTCATGAGTGGGTCCCATTGTCCATTTTAAGTAATAAAGCAACTAAGAACCTTATACTAGGACAGACCAAAAAGGAAATTAAGAACCTTAAACCGGGACGGAGGGAGTAGTTTTTTTTTTTTTTTGCAATAATAGTTATACGCTTGTATGCTTACTTTATTAAGCCCCCATCATCACCAGTGACCATCCAATTGTCATTGTAACTCCATACCATAGACCTGATCGCTTGATCATGGGCCTGCAGAAACAAGGATGTTTAAAGATGTTCTCATTATTAAATGAAAAGGAACCATCTTAAATTTCATACCTGCAGAATCATTTCAAAATTAAAAGACTGCCCATTCCAGAGAGTGAATTCCCCACTTTGAGAACCTGTAATCAGACGCCTGCCAGTAGGAGTCCACTTTGAAAAAAAGGCACATGTCAGGATACTTTGAAGAAGTCAATTTATGTAGAATGGCTTGCGCCTTGGTTTCTCTAGCATTCAGACATCGATGGATATAGAAAAATGCATTCACAAAAAAGGAACTTGTCAGGACGTTTGACAGAATGCATTCATACAGGTCACAAATTCAAACAGAAAAATGACTGCCATATGCACAATTCATGAAATACTTGGAAGTATATTTGTTGTGTGGTTTGCTACTGTGCTCAGGACTTCAGGTATTTCATGTTCGTTTTCTAACAAGAGAAAAGGACAAGACTAAGGAAGGAAAAGGTGTACATAAGGACGAACAAGGAGTCGATCAATTAAAAAATCATAAAAAGACCTGAAATGAAAATTTTATCAAATCAAAGCCTTCAATTGGCATACAATTAAAAGTTCCTATGACAGAGAACTCAATTTAGCTTGAAGCATATTTTGTTTGAGGGTTAACTGAATATATTTTTTCAGTTTTGTTCCTTGTGTGAAATGAATATTAGACAAAAAGGAAGGTGTGTGTAAGAGGCAAACAAGTACATCACCAACAACAACAAATGTAAACAAACACGCAAAACAGATAAAATGGTAATTTGACACAATTAAAACACTTTAGTTATTTTACTAATTCAATAGTGGTCCCAGAGAATTAGGGTATTGGTCTTCCCTACCTTTGAAATCGATTTTATTCATCGTTTAGTAGATGTGAGAATTAAGAGCTTCATCTAAGTTGGTGATTCCTTGCAACAATATGTATTCTTCCTCTTTCTTCTTCTTACCTTGCCTTTTTTTCTCTGAGCTCAAAAGAGTCGTCTTTGCAGTCGTTCCTACATTTTTTGATTACTAGACATCCTTTCAGCAGAAATTGCTAATTCGGTATGCAATGGGAACTAAGTCTTACGCTATGTTACCTGGACTCGGGATCGGGTATCCGACATGGGTACGGATCCTAGTGTCGGATTCACTTTTCCTCAAAAAATTGGACACGGGGACACTGTCCTAAAATTAGGATACGGGTACGGGGATACGTTAATAACAAAATATATTGAGTCTATTTATATACTTTACTTATAAATGAAGTCAACTCACTCTTTTTTTGCTAAGATATAATGTATAATTAAGAAAAACAACATTAAAACTTGTAATTTTTTTATAAATGAAGTCAACTCACTCCTTTTTTTCTTTTTAATTTTTCTTGTCGTATCCAAATGAAAATGCGGGTGTCGGGGTGTCTTGTCGGACACGATACGTGTCGGACACGGGTACTTCAACATATTTGAAGAGTCCGGGTAACACAGGTCTTACGATCCATACTCTGAAGTCACATTATCTTAAGAAATATACGGTGTGCAGGAATAAGGAACTAAAAGCCATATCAACAAAAGGAACTGAAGGCATTCATATTTTCTTCTACAAACAAGTGATACTGAATCAGCAAGCCAAGGTTGTCACGAAGTGGCAAATCAAATACAAAGGCAGGGAGGATTCTTGCCATTGATCATTGAAGTAGAGTCCAGGTCCCCACATATCCATACTCTTTCAGTCAAATAATCATAGTAGTAGTAATAATAATAATCGCAATTGGCTCCCCCAACCAAATCCTCAATTAAAATTTATACGTGTTTCAAGTCAAACAGATGTCAAATTTTAATTACTCCCTCCGTCCCATTTATTTTGGCCACTAGACAAAATATCGTTGATTAAGAAATCTTAATAAATGCTTTGTTCAATTTTCGCATTTAAATTTCTACCTTCTTTTATGCATGAATTACCAAAATCCAATAAAGAATACCAAAAGTCAAAACTTTCCCCCACAAATTCCTAGGGGTATAATACTCCCTCCATTCCTTTATATAAAAAGGATGTTTATTAGTGTACTATTTTAAAAATCTAGCGATTTTAGTGCAATTTATTGATATACTTGCCCCCCTTTGTGGGAAGAAAAAAATGCACTAAATATACTTTTGCCCCCTTTACTTGGTGAAAATTATCCCCCCCCCCTTTAAAAAATCTGGATCCGCCACTGTATTACACTAACACACAACCACACATATACACTATAATATCTTTCGTTCTTTAATATACACATGAAAATATAAAATGCCAGAAGAAGACAGTTCATGAAATCTCACCACAACTCGGTTAATGGAGCATCTATTTTTGTTCAAAGATGTATGAACAAACTTCGTAGCGAAACTTGTCGATGGATTATCTGAATAGGCAACACTTGGCAACATCTGTGAATTCATGGGTAACATAGGAAGCTTTAGTGTTTAACGGACAAAGAAGAATGACACATATGTAGCAAACGCAATGGACAATAACATCTGTCAATTCCAATCTGCTTATCGTTCGATACAAAAAAGGGTCACAAGGAGGGAGAGGGAGATGGAGAGGTGAGAGAGGGAGAGCTGCAATCCTTTTCATAATCCCACAATAAAAAGTACAAATAAAGATGCTAACTGACATCAATTGATGCTGCGGCCGTTGGTTGCAATATTGTCCGGTCCCTTGAATCCCGTTGCCACAGACGAATCTGTCAGAAACATTTTATGTAAGCCTAGTTGATACAAGTTACTCAACCTTGTACAAAAATCTACTTTTGGTGAACATATTATTAAGCATCATAATCCCAAGGAGATATACAAAACTGTAATGAGAAGAACCGTAGATGCATTGGAAAAATGTCTGTTTCTCTTTAGCTAGTAAATGAACTTCTTAGAGGAGCATACAAAAGACAATGCTGAAGGAGGACCATATAAACAGTAAGTAAGGTCACATGATTTAGAGTATAGCAAGCAACCGTTGAATGATTAAATAGAAAGGCAACAATGATTTGTTTTAGGATTTAACAGCTGAAAATGTAATCGGATTGTTTATAATGAACGTGATTTTCGAAGATAAGAGATACAATAATGACAAGTTGAAGAAATAAAATAATGTTTGTACAAATTTAACATTAGTAGCTTCACTTCATGAAGATTTTGTTAATATTTTGTATTAGCTAAACTTCAGCTGCCACCTCAATGCAAGTACAAGTTAAACTTTTTACTATGAAAAGCATCTATTTATCACAGCTACAATCCCCTTTTTAAGTATCAACAAGCAAAGAACAATACATATATGGTGCAAATAATATATTGCGAGTATTCTCGTGGATAAGAACCTGTTACGAAATTAAAATTAAAATTAAAATAGATAAACAAAACAAAGTATGCTTTTCTGTGAGTTCCTTATCCTCGTTTGTTTAGACTCTCTCTTCAAGACACATGTCTCAATTTTTCTCATGCAAGAAGTTTCCATTTTGTAGAATTTACATCTTCCACAGAACATGAACGATCGTAAACTCTAGAAGTTGATAGTCTAACTTAACAATCTTACAGCTCATAGAGTTCTTGATAAGCGAACTTGGTTTTTAGATGCATATGGTAGATTCATGTCTCGATCCCTATTGAAAAAATCTAATTTGGTCCCACAATCCAGACAAGCTTTATCCTTTGGCTTCTTGAAAAAAGAACGTCCAGTGTTTCACTTTAATTTTTCCTTTGGCACGACATCATGTTGCTTTTTACCGAAAACATTTAAAGCAGGATACATTGATAAGGCAGCATATGGAACAGCTATTACCTGCATATATCTCACAACAGTGCTTGTATAGTCCACAGCTCTTCTTTGTCCAATTTTACGCATGCGTTTTGAAGCGTAATTGTCAGCATGAGCTGTAATATGAATTAGAAGTAGACAAAACAATGAGCAGTCATGCTTAAGCGGTCTGAAGCAAACAAACGTGTAAAATTACTTTATGAAAACTGATCTAAACATGAAAGGCTAGAAATTCCCAACTAGATTCCCCCTAATTATCATCTACTTTCCAATATCCAAACCAAAGAAACTTTGAACGACCGCTTGCATCAACAACTGCTCAGTGAAGAGGCCATTTCTACAAGCTTAAACAGTCATGAGCTCTTCTTTCTGCCATCACATCACCACCTCCAGATATAAAAATTCCTAGTTTCTTCAATATACCCCCTCCGTAAAAAATAAAAAAAAAAATCATTTGACAAGTCAATGTTTTATGGACCTGCATTACTTTCTTGCAACTTGTTAAAATAGCCCTATTTTCGGAGTAGGTGATGACATTTTTAGAAATGGGATAGTGTTTCCGGGACAAGCTAAAATAAAATGTAGAAAGTTAATCTGAGACGAGGGGGTATATTTTCTTCACCCCAGTGTGGGAGTTCAATAGCATGTCTGGGAATAGCTGCAGTATACATCTTAATTACATATACAGCACACATAAACAATAAAAGAAATTCATATACATGCAGAAACCTAAGTAAATTAATATGATTAAGAGCAGGGTAAAATGAACCACCCAAATACACCAGTTTATGGGACTAGCCAAACAATTGGAGGGCTGAGAAAAGAATATAGCACTACCATCAAATTGGGGATGAGGAGGCTGAGCAGCGTGGTGGTGATACTCTTGAGGGGGAGCAAGTGAGGTGGAAGAAGCAGAAGGCTGCCGCATCATCGGCGGAGGAGGAAGTGGTGGCTGTTGCTGTTGTTGTGGCATGCCCCTCGGGAAATCTCCCATTTGTGGCTGGAACTGATGCTGCTGCTGAGGCGGCGGCTGGAACTGGTGCTGTTGCGGCGGCATCGGCTGGAACTGAGGGTGATGTTGAAACTGCTGTTGTTGCTGCTGCTGTGGGTGCGGGTGTTGCGGCGGAGGTGGTGGCGGAGGGTGTTGCTGGTACGGTTGTTGTTGCTGCTGCTGTTGTTGGTTGTCGCCGTACATCATTATGTCGATCGGGAATTGCGGAATGGAAATTGAGGAGGAAATCGGAACCCTAGGAGAAAGAGCGGGAATGAAAGAGGGGTTAGGGTTTTGAATGTAAAATTGTTTCTCCGCTGTGTGGTGTAGCAGATGATTTATCACGCAGTAAATTGGGCAGGGTGCGAGAAGAAGAGTGGCTAGCTTGCGTTCTTTAATTACAATTAATTAAAGTTAAAATCTTAGAAAAATCAAAAAAAAAAATCTTGTAAGAAACAAAAAAAAACGTGTTTTATAAAAGCGCAATGACATTTTAATAAATAATTAGAATATAATAATAGCACGATGACACCTACACTTTTCAATACTCCCTCCGCCCCATGATAATGCGCACAGATTGACTTTTTATGAAATTTGATCATACAATTACGAGAAATTGATATATTATAATTAAATTTCAAAACTTTTAATTGTTAGTATTGTTAGTAATAAATCAATAACAACTTTTAAAATTTCATTAAAATGTTCTAATTTTTGTTATTGTATGGTCAAACTCCATAAAAAGTCAAATTTTGCGTATTATCACGGGACGGAGGGAGTAATGAAATTGACAATTTTTTAACACCGGTAAGCACCACCACGGACATTTTTTAGAAATGTGTGGTGACATTTTTGTAAATAAGATAAACTTATTAAAACACGATGTCACTTTCCAACAATATATCCAGCACTTTTTGTACTATTACTAACCCTCTTTTTAGCACTACAACTGATATTTTTTAAAATTGCAACTGACACTCCTTAAAGCATATCGCACACTTTAACACACACTCTTGAACTATTAGACACTAAGGCTCCGTTTGTTTCGACGTAAAACATTTTTCGGAAAACGTTTTCTGAAAAATGTTTTCCTGTAAAATGTTTTACGGAGGTAGAGCGTAAAATGTTTTACGGAGGAAGGGTGTAAAATGTTTTCGGGTGTTTGGTAAAACGACTAATATTTCACAAGGTGACCTACCCCACCCCCCACCCACCCCCCACCCCCAAATTTATTTATTTTTTGTAATCGCCCCTCTACCCCCCTGCCTACCCCCCCCCACCCCCCAAAAAAAAAATTTTATTTTTTGTAATCGCCCCCTACCCCCTGCCTACCCCCCCCACCCAACCCACCCCACCCACCCCACCCACCCCCCACCCAAAATTTATTTTTTTTTTGTAATCGCCCCCTACCCCCTACCTACCCCCCACCCACCCCCCCTCCCCCCAAAAAAAAATTATTTTTTTTGTAATCGCCCTACCCACTACCCCACCCACCCCCCAAAAAAATATTTTTTTGTAATCGCCCTACCCGCCTACCCCACCCCCCACCCCCAAAAATATTTTTTTGTAATCGCCCTACCCCCTGCCTATCCCCCATCCAACCCCCACTCCACCCACCCCACCCCCAAAAAATTATTTTTTTTTGTAATCGCCCTACCCCCCAAAAAAAATTTTTTTGGGGGTGGGGAATAGGTGGGTGGGGGGTAGAAGTGGGGTAGGGAGAGACATAAAAAAAAAAAAAAACTTTTTTGGGTGGGGGGTGGTAGTGAAGTGGGGGATTACAAAAAAAAATTGAGGGGGTCAAAGTGGGAAGTGGGGCGCGACAAAAAAATTTGGGGGGGGGGTAGGCAGGGGTAGGGGCAATTACAAAAAAAAAAATTGGGGGGTGGGTGGGGGGTGAGGTAGGGCGGGGGGCGATTACAAAAGTTAAAAAAAAAAATTTGGGGGGTAGGGTAGGTGGGTGGGTGGTTGTACCGGGCGTAATATGAGTTGTACATTAAGGCCTCCATTTTTCGAAAAATGTTTTTACTTAGGACAAGGTCAGTATGTCGTTTTACTTAGGAAGGGCGTAAAATGTTTTCCGGAAAACGTTTTACTTAGGCAACCAAACAGCGGAAAACGAGTTATTTTCCGGAAAACATTTTTCGGGGGCTAACCAAACACCGTAAAACAGGTTATTTTCCGAAAAACATTTTCCGGAAAATGTTTTACGGTGAAACAAACGGAGCCTTACACACATTAAGACATACACTGAAAGTATTTGACGCATACCAGCACAATTTAAACACGCACATAGGAACTCTTTAAAACGCATTTCTTTCAAAGTGCAAGTGTTATTATTATAAAGTGTCGGTATCAATATTACAAAATATAAATGCTAATGTTACAAAATGACAGTCTTTCAAACTAATATATTGACTAATACTAGCACCGGCAATTATGAAAAACTCATTTTTTCTGAAAAAAAAAAAAAAAACTAATTTTTATAGGATATACTCTAGGAAAAATAGTTTATTTCAAAAAAAAAAATCATTTTTTTCTAATGTGATGTTATTTTCATAAATAATTCAAAAAATTAATATTCGTATATGATTTTAATTAATGCTTAATTATCAGGGCTATATGACTAATTTTTGAAGGATTAAGGTTTTAAGGAATGGACTAGGAATTAGGATTTCCCCTCATAATTGATATCTCAAAGTCATTATCTTTTAATCTTGTTGAACTTTTCAACCTCAATACTGATAGTCAAAAAACATTAGGTAAAATAGTAGAAAACTTAGACTATATTAAACAACAAAATAATCAAGTTATTATAGAATTAAGGGATACGTAAACATCTACCTACTAAACAAGACTTTCATCAGGTTAGTTATTTGCTAGAAAATTCCAAGCCTAAACAAATCTTAGAAGCTAAAGACCTTATACAGAAAGTAGAAAACAGGTAGTCAATTTAGAGCAAGTTATAACTACAGTTAAAAGTATAGTTGAAAGTTAAAACTGGAACAGTCTAGAGAATATTCACAGGTCTTATTTGACGCCAAAAAATATAAAGCCGAAGAAAATAAAGAAGAAATTACTGGGTTTACATCTTACACAGGTATAAGTAAAGCTGATAGGACGTATCCCATCCTATTTAATTTTATTATAAGTTTGTTGTTACAAATCATCGAAAAATTAAATAAGTTATTAAGCAACATTGACAAGCCACAACCTAGTTATTATAAGTTTGTTGTTACAAATCATCGAATAATTAGTGGAATTAATAGGTTAAGTTTAGGAGAAGAAGTCAAAATTAAAAGAAAACCCATCCATAAGATAATTACATTGTGAATACTCCCTCCGTCCCGCTAATATTAGCACAAACACTGTTTGCGCGGGAATTAAGGAATATGATATTTTAATAAAATGTTGTGAGTGTAAAAGAATGAGTGGAGAGAGAATGAGTGGAGGGTGTAATAAATTATAATGGTGTTGTGAGTATTAAAATAATGTAGGAGAGAGAATGAGTGGGGTTGGGTGAATATTTTATTAATATAAAGTTTCCTTTTTGGGAGTGTGCGGATATTAGCGGGACGCCCAAAAAGGAAAGTGTGCTAATATTAGCGGGACGGAGGGAGTATATGTTTTGAGATTGTATTATTGCTATAGTTTTCATGATAATCTGGCTTCATCAGTTTACTTGATTGTTTAAGAATTATGCCTGAACATGCAAATCCTCCAAAAGCCTGTAATTATAATAACTTTAAGTCCTCTCTTAAAGTTATTATTTGTGAACACCCAAAACTACCTACCAAGAAAGAAGAGGAGGGAGAGGGGAGAATGAGAGCCAACCAAGGAAGAAGAAGGTTAAATCTCATTAAAACTGCATGCATTATTGATGAGAAAATGACTCAACCTCAGTCAAGGAGCTGAAGGAACTGAAGCGGATGCGCAGGGAACCACGCTGCACCAGTTGGTTTTGTGTAGCAGATATAAGCTTCCAGTATGAGGTAATTGTGACATTTACTGGTGCAATCTTTTGTTAAACACTGCTTAGTCCATAACATATGTGCTTCAAACACCTATACGCATTGTGAAAACACCGATGTTAAAGCCACAAGTTATCATATAGTCATATTTTAGCATCATATGTTTTCTTACCAGTATGAAGCAATGTCATATTCCTCGTCTTGCAGGTGACGCTCGGCACGATCTTAGATTGGCACCAAACATTTGGTGATGCTTTAGGAACATATCATCACTTTGAATGGGAAATTTGTTGGGCCCCGGAGAAGGAAAATCAGATATTTTGGAGTTTGAGAATGTTGGCTTGAGTGTAAGGGTTCAAGTGAATGGCCTAGATCTAAATGGTTTGAATGCTTGCTATATCACTCTAAGGGCGTGGAAAAAAGATGGACGCTGTACTGAGCTTTCGGTAAAATCTCATGCCTTGAAGGGGCAACAATGTGTACATTGCAGGCTTGTAACCTCCATGAGAATCAGTGCTAAATGTGAAACACTACAAATTAACTAATACACCCTCCGCCCAGAAATGATAGTCTCATTTACCATTTTTGTTTGGCCCAAAAAGATAGTCTCATTATCGGATTTGATAGGTTAACCATTGAACACCCAAAACTACCCACCAAGAAAGAAGAGGAGGGAGAGGGGAGAATGAGAGCCAACCAAGGAAGAAGAAGGTTAAACCTCATTAAGGGTAGTGATGTAAATGAATATAGGTTGTTAAAATGCTTGAATAATCAAATGAGACTATCATTATGGAACGGACAGAGTTCTTATACAAACAATAGCTCAGTTTTTTAGAAATAGGATTATTTCTACTCCCATAAACAAAAACTAAAAACATATTTTATCCTCCCTTAATAAAATAGTGTTCGGATAATCAAGCTAGCGGAAAAATGATACTGGATGTCATAAGCAAAGGTGTGCATGTGTGTGAATAATGTATATAGGTGTTTGAAGCAAGGCGTACTACTACGGGTCTGGTTGCTTCCTGAGCAATGTCTGTAACATTATGTATTGCTCTGTTAGCAACCATTTCTACCTAGCCATATATGTATAGTAGTACCTAAACGTATATATTATCGCATGGGTTGATACTTCTCAATACGTGCAATATGAGTAAAATGAAGGAGCATTAAAATTCTATTTTTGGGAGGGTATAAGCTTCCAGTGTATTGTTCTTCATTTAGGAGCATTCATAGGTAAAAGTTCGACTTTGGCTAAAAGTCGAATTGAATGTTTGTTGTGCATGTTGAAGAGATTACACATGAAACTGACACGGGCTCCTAAAATACAAAGGTTTAAAATTTATATCTCACCTAATAATACTAGCGAGCCAAAGTTGAGCAAGTCAAGCTCAAAAATTCACCACTCATCGAGGTGTAAATAGAGAAGAGGAAGAAGAAGAAGAACAAACTATTAGACATACGATAAGTGAAAGAAAGAAAAAATCAGCTTTTCTTTTTAGGAGGCCAAGGAGTTTTCCTTCAAGTATGAAAAAAAAACACACAAAAAATTGATAGATGAAACAAATTCATAATTGATAGATGGCATGCACAACTCATGAATAGGGTGAAAGATAATACCAAGTGAAGCTTGTTTTAGGAGACCAAATGAGTTTTTTCTTTAACTTTAATAAAGAAAATACAAAGAAAAAAAGGGAAAGAGAGAAAATTCATAATCGAGATGATACACAACTCATGAACACAGCAATAGTGTACCGTAAATGATATCACAGTCAAGTATCTGATCCCCTTGACCTTCAAGAGTTTACTTCTTCAAAACACTGAAAAGTCAAAACACTCAAATTAAAATCAAAGTTCATCAATATAAGCATGAAGGATCGCCTAACTATACATAAACCAAAGTTAAGTAAATATTTCACCTTGGAAACATTTGCACCCAAAACCCAACTAAACAGAGTTGCAGCAGCACAAACACCAGCAACACTGACCACCCAAGCAGAAACCACCAAACCTGAAACATGTTGATGATGCATCAACACAAAATCTAACGACAGAACTGAAGCCTCCCTCAAAGATATCGAACACAAAACACTTTGGGATTCCAAGTAGTTTCAACAAAGGAACGTAACTACCAAAGCCATACCCCAAAACCGGCTTCTAAAAATTATTGCAAACCGATCAAAACCGAATCTAAAAATCAAGAACCGATCTATAACTACCTCCATCATCAATAAAAGAATTTGCAATGAAATTGCCGCAAACCTAAATGGAATCCCATCAACCTAGAGTCATCAAACCGATTCAAAACAAAGAACTTCCCAAGCGACATTATTAAAATCAGGTTTATCAATATTCCACCATAGTACAAAGTGTGCAAGGAAAAGCATTGAATCTGATTACAATTAGGGGTTTGTATTTTTGATAAACAGAGTACATACTTCGTACTTTATAGATCATGTTTTTTATTTCAACTTGATATTTATAATGATTAAATGGTTTCCTATGTTCAACATAATAGAATAATAAAAGGGTCAATTATAAAATAGTTATTTGAGTCTTACAAATATTTGCAGTTGTTATTGAGTTTGTAATTGAATCTGCTTACAATTAGGGGTTTGTACAAAAAATACAACCACATTAACCAAACAGAATCATTCAGCCTTGATTATGAATCCAATACTAAACCAAAATCAACACAAATGCAGACAAAGAAATTCGCTTGGGACAGATACCCATCGTAAGAGAAAAATAGAATTAAAAAAATGAATTTTGAGGCGGAACCTGAAGATGTTGATCGACTTGATAGAGGAGATCGGATGTTTGAGGCGGATGGCTGATCAATTGAGAGAGGAGATCGGAAGAGCGATGAGTTTGAAAAAGCTTTTATATTTTGGAGATACATCATCTGCGGTGTGCGGATATGATTTTGGCTGAAGGACTTGTGTTTATCACTTTATCTCATAAATTCGAAGTAATATGTGTTTATCTCAAAATTTGGATATTGTTAAAAGCTTTTCTCAAAATCTGTGTTTATCATTTTGGTTGAGAACGTAAGTAGATGAGTTGTTGTAACATATTCTGTGTTTATCTCAAAATAATCTAGGGTTGCAAAATAAGTTTATTAATTTTGTTTTTATCATTTTGGTTGAGAACGTAAGTAGATGGGTTTGTTTAAATTTAAATACTCAAGTAAATAAACATTTTTTTTTAATCAATGATAATTGTGGTGCTGCTCAGGCCAAGGCCAAAATGCAGGTTGATCATCAATGCTATTGTACATGTTGCAGACATTTTCGTTACCGCCAACTGCTTGATTTAATTTCTGACTGAGAAGATCTGTTGTTGGCCCAATTGATGATAATGGAGGAAAGTTGTATCTATTGTGTGGAATTTGGGAGTAGATTAATCATGGACTGTCTGCTGATGGTGTTCTTGTGATGATGCCTGTGTTGTTGATATCACCACAGTTTTCACTTCCATTGCTCCATGAACCTTGATGGTCAGTTTTATTATTCAGATTAATGGGCTGATGATGATCTCTACCTTTGCTTGCTAGTAGCTGCAGCGTTATCAAGCATTTTGGTTAATGGGCAAGACTGTATCCCAACTCTTGCCTGAAAGCGTGAGCTTTTTAGGAAACCAATTCTTGTTTCCTTATTTCAAAAGACTTCTATATGGTAAGAAGATTTTGGAACTTTCATGGAGATTTATAAGAATTCTACTTTGACTAGGAATTGTAAATATAGTAAATATCTTTTATTTATGTACATAGTTTTATATTAGGACTAACCTACTAATGTTTGATTTCCTTGTGAGTGTGTTTTATGTTTTCATATAGGAAAAGGATTCTCACAAAGGAAGAGGTCGATTGCATGAAGATCTTCTCAATGGTGCACTATAAATACAAGACATTCAGCACATGAGAAGCTACGGTTTTAGAGAGAAAAATACACATTCTTCATTGCATACGTCTTTGTTGATTTTAGGTTGTGAGCTTACATCCGTAACTCACATCTAGGTTTTCATAAAGTTCTCTTGTTTTACTTCTGATTGAATAAGTCCTACTTGGAAAAGGGGAGATGTTCATATCGTAGAAGGTGATTAGAACTTGTTTAGTATTTTCATATTTTAGTTTTTCACTTATTTGTTTTTGTAAGAAACAAAAGTTTTTATAGTGAAAGGTTTTGGGCGTAAGCCTAGTTTGCCGATCACACAGATCGATGTGCGTAAATAACTCTTGAGTTATTACATTTAATTTGCTTTTAATTACTTTATTCCATTTGCATTATACGTGGATGTGTGGACGGTTGTGAGACACATCTCGTACTCACATCCTTTGCACTGTTGCGTGATCTAAGTTTCCTAGCTACACGAAACTTTCAATTGGTATCGAGCCAACTCGAAATATTACCGAGTGTTGATCCAGTAAAGTGTAGTCATTATGGAATGCCAAAATCACCAAAATAGGCCTCCTGTCTTGGATGGCACAAATTATTCTCTTTGGAAGTCTAAGATGCGAAATTACATCAAAAGTATTGATGAAAGAGCTTGGATGTGCATTCTTGTTGCATGGCAACCTCCTACCGTGGAGAAAAAGCCATCTTCTGGTGTTGGTGAGTCCTTCTTTGAAAGAAAACACGAAGAACAATGGACTCTTGATGAAATACAAGCCGCAAATTACAATTCAAAAGCCATGGGTGCTATTTCCACCATGTTTCGGGAATATGTACAAGCTTATAACAAATGAGAGTATAGCCAAAACTTCTTGGGATATTTTGCAAACTCAATGTGAGGGAGCACCAAGTGTGAAGGCTACCGTGCTTAGAATTTTAATGGATAGGTTTGAGTTACTTCGAATGGAAGAAACCGAGGATATTGTGTCATATGCTTGCTAAGATTCATGAGATTTCAAATGAATGCACAAGTCTAGGAGAATCTATCTCCAATGCAAGACTTGTTAGTAAAATTCTAAGGACCTTGCTCGAGAGGTTTAACATTAAAGTAGCCGTGATTGAAGAAACAAAGGACACAAACACCGTAGGTCTTGACACCATCATAGGAATCTTGACTGTGTTTGAGCTTAACCTTGAGGCTCGAAGAAGAACAAAATACACGCCTTGCCCTTAAAAGTGCCGTCGCTCTACCAAAAGAGCTTGTGGAATTATCCTCTGAAATTGACAAGTCTAATCTTGAAGATGAGGATGTAGCTTTTATTTCAAAGAAATTCAGTTCTATACTTTGAAAAATAGAAGGATAAGCAAATTCCCAATAGACCTACTTCGATGCTTTGAAAAGCCAAAACCTAGCACCGACACCGGATTCAAGAAACCAAGTTTTGAAAATAAATCATCCGAATCGTCCAATGTAGGGCATGTCGTGGCTTTGGTCATTATGCCAACGAGTGTGCTAACACACTTAAGAAGAAGGGAATGAGCTTAACCGCTACCCTTAGTGGCCGATTGAGGATGAGGAAGAAGAAGTGGCTAATATGTCTGTCTTAAATTGCCATTCTCGTGTTTAATGCCTTCTCTGCGTATATAAAAGAATATACTCCCGAAAATCCCTTGGATGTGGGCTCGCCAGTTGTGTACACATCCGGGTGTCACATCCTGAATCAGGCCGAATCAAGTTTCTCTGTAAAAGGAGATTCAGATGATGAATATGAAGAAAGGGACATTCCCTATGAGGAACTTTTTGCCACATACAAGGAGCTGCATACAGATTGGATGAAAAGATTGGACAAATAGAGGTACTTGTTAAGGTAAACAAATCTCTTTCTGATAAATTGGCTGCTTGTGAAGATGAAAAAGTCAGTACTTTCAAAAGAAAATGATGCTCAAAAAGATACCATTGCAAGACTTGAAGTCCTTGTGACCAAAAGAGAAGTTGACCTTGAAAAATTCAAGAATGAATGTGAAAAAGCTGAAAATACTTTTACTAAGTTAAACAAAAGTAAAATGAAAATGGAAGAAGCTTTTTCTATGGGTCAACGTGACAAAATTGGTATAGGTTTTGAAAATAATTTTGTAAAGGAGGGATGTGAGGCTTCTACCTCAAAAAGTGTGAAAAAACAAGCTTTTAAAGAAAAAGTCATTCTGAGTGAGAAGAGACCAAGGAAGAGGCATTACATTTTGCCATTACCGCCTAGCTCCCGGTCACATTAGGCCCTTCTGTTACAAACTCAAGGTTGATAAAAAATGCGGTAAATTCAAATGACCTCGCATGTGTGAGAAGATGTATACACATCCTAACACACATCCCGTCAATCCGAGACCTCTCGCAACCCAAAAGAAAACCGTTAAACAAAGTGGGTGGCCAAACCAATTACCACCTGCAATGTTGTTTACTCTTCCCTCAAGAGTACTATCTCTCGGCTCTTGGTATTTTGATAGTGGGTGCTCTAGGCACATGACCTGGAATCCAAGCAAATTCTTCTTGATTATGAAGTGATAAATGGAGGGAAAGTAAATTTTGGTGGAGGTGCTCAAGGAAAGATTGTTGGGAAAGGAACCCTGGATGTTAAGGGTCACCCAAAATTGCACAATGTGTACCATGTGGAAGGCTTGAAAGCCAACCTAATAAGCATCACCAACCGTATGATGATGACCTATTTGTGAAGTTTGATAAGCACTTGTGTGAAGTGTTTGATAAGGATAATAAATGTGTGTTTACCGGTCCTAGATCTCGCCGACAATTGTTACCAATTTGGTGACAATCTTTCTTGCCTAAGCTCAAAAGCTAATGATGTCAATCTGTGGCACCAAAAATTAGGGCATGCTAGCCGTAGAACTCTGGAAGAACTTCAAAGGTTTGAAGCTATTAAAGACCTCCCTAAACCGAACTTTAAGAACCCCGATGTCCGTGGTTCATGTCAAAAGGGAAAACAAACAAAAGCATCACATAAAAAGGTCCAACAATGCTCCACAACTAGATGCTTGGAGATGATTCACACCGATTTAATGGGACCTATTGAAGTAGAAAGCTTTGGTAGGAAAAAGTATGCCTTTGTGTGTGTTGATGATTATTCTAGGTACACTTGGGTAATGTTCTTAAGAGAAAAGTCGAAACAATTGGAGAATTCAAGAATTGGTACAAAAGGGTGAGAAACCTTTATGGCTTTAAGACTCGTAAGAATAAGATCTCGACCATGGCACCGAATATGAGAATCAAATGTTCACAAATTTTTGCAATTCTAAGTGGAATCACTCATGAGTTTTCTGCACCAATCACCCCACAAAGAAATGGAATTGCTGAAAGAAAGAATAGAACCTTGCAAGAAATGGCTAGGGTCATGCTAAGTTCCAAGAACTTGTCCAAGAAATTTTGGGCGTAAGCTTTAAACACCGCTTGCCACATTGGCAATAGGGTGTTCCTAAGGATTGGTAGTACTGTCACTCCCATATCAAATCCTCCTTGGAAAGAAACCAACCGTAAAATATTTTCATGTGTTTGGTTGTGTTTGTTATATTCTCAATGATAGAGAATACCTGTCCAAGTTTGATTCAAAGAGTGACAAAGCAATTTTCATGGGCTATTCCACAAACAAGAGAGCTTACGTAGTTTTCAATCTCAAAACTAAGACCATTATGGAATCTCGCTAATGTTAAATTTGATGACTCACTTGATCTTAACCTCAAGACTGCCGAGGATGATGTTTCAGTTGCTTGCCGGATCGGAAGGATGAAGAAACAAAGCTAAAAATCAAAAGAAGCTTCCAAAGTGCTAATAAAAATGTTGAACCCGATAAAGATGTAACCAAGGATGTGGACACATCCGCCTCCACATCTCGAACCCACATCTGCTCCCACATCCACTCAAACTCCCGTAATCGAGGACAGCCTTCCGATTCCGATCGTGATGATGCTCCTAAGGTAATGTGAATGGGTGTGTGGATAGGTCAAAGGATATCCCTTCAAAAATCCAGAAAAACCACCCCACTTCACAAGTTGTGGGAGATGTGCATGCTCAAGTGAGAACTAGATAAAAGGACAAAGTTGATTATAGAAAGATGGCTGGTTTATGGAGTTGCTCCTCAGCATACTCCCAGGTAAGTTCTGTTGTTTTGTTTCAAAAATTGAACCTAAAAATGTTGCTGAAGCATTGAAAGATGCTGACTGGATTATGGCTATGCAAGATGAATTAATTCAATTTGAAAAGAATGAGGTGTGGACTCTTGTTCCTAGGCCCTCACATGGTAATGTCATAGGAACCAAATGGATTTTTAAGAACAAAACTGATGAGCAAGGTGTAATAACTAGAAATAAAGCTAGGTTAATTGCTCAAGGTTATACTCAAATAGAAGGAATAGACTTTGAGGAGACATTTGCTCCTGTTGCAAGAATTGAGTCCATTAGGCTTCTGTTAGCCATTGCTTGTTACCTCAAGATTACTCTTCATCAAATGGATGTTAAGAGTGCTTTTCTAAATGGGATATTAAATGAGGAAGCCTATGTTGAACAACCTAAAGGCTTTGTGGACTCCAAATATCCTAATCATGTGTATAAGCTGAAGAAAGCTCTGTATGGGCTAAAGCAAGCCCCTAGAGCTTGGTATGGTAGGTTGACTGACCATTTACTTCAACTAGGATTCAAGAGAGGTGAGGTTGACAAAACCTTGTTTGTGAGGAGAAATAAGAAGGAGATTCTTGTGGCACAAATCTATGTAGATGACATTGTGTTTGGATCAAATTCTTATCAAATGCTAGCTGAATTTGTGGATAGCATGACTTCCACATTTGAGATGAGTATGGTAGGTGAGTTGAACTTTTTCTTAGGCTTACAGATTAAGCAATTCAAAGATGGCATGTTCATTTCACAGTCTAAGTATGCCAAGAATCTTGTGAAAAAGTTTGAGCTTGAACACTCTTCACATCAAAGAACTCCAATGGGATCTTCCCAAAAGCTAAGTCATGATTCTGATGGTGAGAGTGTTGATCAAACCCTTTATAGAAGCATGATAGGAAGTTTGCTTTACCTCACTGCAAGTAGACCTGACATTATGTACTGTGTGTCTCGTGCTAGATACCAAGCCAACCCTAAGGTGTCCCATCTTAAAGCCTTGAAAAGAATCATTAGGTATGTGAGTGGGACCGTGAACCTAGGCTGCATTACTCTAAAGAAACAAACACCAATTTGGTTGGGTACACCGATTCTCGATTGGGCCGGAAATAGTGATGATAGAAAGAGTACCACCGGTGGATGTTTCTATCTAGGAAATAACCTTGTGTCTTGGTATAGTAGAAAGCAAAATTGTGTGTCCTCGTCCACCGCCGAGGCCGAATATGTTGCCCTTGGGAGTTGCCGCACACAATTACTTTGGATGAATCAAATGCTAAAAGATTATGGATTGAATAGCAAAGTTTTGATCGCTTTTTGTGATAACAAAAGTGCCTTGGACATATCTAAAAATCCCGTCCAACATTCTAGAACAAAGCACATTGATATTAGACATCATTTCATCGTAGAGATCTTGTAGAACAAAAACCGTGTGTCCGGGAATTTGTTGGGACCGAAAATCAATTGGCCGATATATTTACAAAGGCATTAGATTTGGAGAGATTTTTCTCCTTGAGGAAGTCTCTTGGCTTGTGTGATATCTAAGGTTGTGAGACCGTATGTGTCTCACATCCTCTAACACATCTCAGATTAGTTTAACTCGAAAAAAAAAATTATAAAAAGAAAAATCCAAAAAATATCATGCATTAGCACGAAATTTCTCAGTGTGGTCACTTGTGAGTCCTCATCTTGACATTATTTTTGATCACTTAATTGTGAGCACTTCCTGTTCATGTTACCTTTTGGTGACTTGATATAACCTTCCTAGGTATCTCACAAAGGGGTGCTAAAAGAAAAAAATATATATATATGTGAGAAACAAATGCTTCACCCTTAGTATGAAGCCATACCATTTATCATGATCAAGTGATTTTCATAAGAAAACTTGAAGTCAAACTTGATAAGATCATTGGGAAAAACGGCTATCTTTGGGATCAAGTAAAGTGAAAGCTACTCACATTGCAAAAATCCACAACAAAAAATTGGTGGATGCATCCTAGAGGCTGTGCAGATTGGATTATTGCTCATTGACTTTTTGTGATCTAAATGTGTCCCAATTTTGTGACTCACATCCTATGCCACATCCATAAACTGAGAATATTTCCTTCACCTGTGTGTTTGCATCATGATAGGCATATTGCATTTTTAGGACATATAGGAGCTTTGTAAATATGCTAGTTAATTAATTTTCTTTCCTAGTTCATTCTTTGATTATATAGGTTTTTGATCTCCAATATCTTTCATGAAAGAAAAAGGTGTGTATCAATCCTTGTTTGAAAATGTTGGAAAATTCTTTTGGGATTCTGTTTTATTTAAAGATATGACCAAAATATTTTTGTTTCCATAAAAATCTAACAAAATCTTGGTTTATTTTAATCCCCTATTTTCTTGGAAGGTGGTTGTGTGTGGTAACCTCAAAGGGTTCTAGCCGTTGAAGGACTCCTAAGGAATATAGGTTTTGTGAAACCTTTTAGGAAAAAGATTTCCAAAATTTAGTTGGAAAGGGGGAGCTGTGAGTATTTAAGATACCTCACATCCGTCCCATCCCCCATAAACCCTTGGCAAAAACCCTTTATTCTTCCCTCCCTCACAACCGTGCAATTAATTCACATTACTGTTCAACCCAACCAACCTTTTGCAAGATTAATGGCAGATCATTCAAATATTTGAGAAGAAGATGTACTCGACATTGCCCCAATTTCTATAGCTAAAGGCGAGGGTTCCGTTGTCTTAAACCCTGTGATTTCCAAATTTCTTGCTGAATTTTCTTCTACATCGCCTTCGTCTGATCCTGTAATGGAAGCTGCTCCTCCAAAATCCCCCACATTGGAACCATCCGCTGAAAACCCTAAGGCTCCATCCTCTCCGGTGATTCCACCATCGAATGTCGCCCGTCTCAACCTCTCGTGGAACCTTCTTCAACCAAGAAGAGGAAGCTTTCCCAAGCTAAACCCCCAAAGCCTGCCGCTCCTCCAGTGCCCGTCGAAATCTTCGTCGTTCGGTAGGGTTCGCAAATTGTCAGAAGCTGACAAGGCCAAGAATCTACAAAAACCTGGCGGGAAACCCTCTACAGCCATTGCTCTTGAGGAAGATGAAGAAGAAGAAGAGGTAATTCCACCTCTGATTAGGACTAAGGCTCAACCCCCAATTATTCCTCCCATTGTTGTTGATCCTGTCCCTGCAATTCCCCCTTCTGATAATGTTCCCCATGTTGATCCCCTTACTCCTGTTGAGGTTGCTTCCCATGTTGACTCTGTTTCTTCCGTTGATCCTATTGCTCCATCTTCTCCCATAATACCATCTGATCCCATTATCCCCATTGTTGTTTCACCCCCTGAGGATAATACTTCTGCTCCTATTGTTGAGCCCTCTGTTCCTTTGGTCTCTAGTCCTGTTGAGGACCTTATAACCTTTAGTGATGAAGAGCCATTGGCAAAAATCTTAATGGATTTAAAGGGTAAGAAAAAGGTGGCTGCTACTGATATAGAGCCCATTGATGATGAGACTGATTCTAGTTATGATAGTGATGACACTGCATCTGATGAGAACTACAAGCTAGGGAGAGAAGAACTTGATCAAGAAAAAGAGGACCAAGAGTTAGACTCCTCTGCTGCTGATGACACTGAGATAGAATCCATCCAAGTCCCATTCCCTTCAAAGGATGTGCCCACATCCAGACGCACATCTACAAGGAAGAGAGTTGAAAAGGGTATGTCTTCTACTGTTTCTGTTATCTCTACCCCTAAACCCTTTTCCAAGAAGTTTTTAACCAAAAAGGCATCTGATAGGTTTGCCTTAATTTCTTCCAAAGCCTTTGTTGTAGAAATGAAAAGGGATAGGGAAACTTTTGCTAAGCTTGGGATGGACAAATTCTTTGAGGAAAGAGGATTATTCTTAACTGTTGACCATCCCCTTCCTTTCTATCCTAAAATGATTTATGAGTTTTATGCCAATTTGCCTAAGGGATTAGATAAGAACTACTCCTCTCCTCCCACTGTCTATGTTAGAGGAGTGTTTGTCCCTTTTACCCCTTCTGTCATCAATGATTTGCTCGGATTGAATGATTATTTGGATGAATTGGTTTCAATTGAGGATGATGAACTTGTGTCTGCCATTACCCATGGCAAGGTGACCTCTTGGCCTGTGAAGCCTAAGGATTTAGGAAGTGGATCTTTATCTTCCCTTTACTGTTTTCTTCACTTCATTCTTGTTGCCAATCTTTGCTCCTCCAATAACAAAACCTCAGTTACTAGGGTGCAAGCCTTGCTTCTTTATAGATTGGGAATTAAGAGGCACATTAATTTTGGTGACTTTATCTTTAGAAAGATTTGTGATTATGGAGAGTCTCCATCAAAGAAATGGTCTTTACCCTATCCTTCCTTGATCTCCCAAATCCTCATTGCCAATGGAGTTAAACCTGAGAAAGGAGAAGAAATAGTTGAAAATTTTGCTCTGTTTAAGGAATCCAAGACCCTGCTTGACCCTAAGCAAAGACATGTGGATCTTCCTTTGGGTACAGTTCCTGAGATTGGTATGGAAGATGTGGACACATCTGAAGCCACATCTGAAGAAAATTTTGTTGCTCAGATGAAGGATCTGGATGCTGCAATTATAGCTGCAGAAGCTCAAGCTCAAGCCTCCATTGCCCATGCCAACAATTTGAAAGCTCTTAGGGATAATATCATTAGATGGCATGATAAGCTTTCTAGTCAAAAAGGGGGAGATAGCTCTGGAAATAAAAAGTGGGATGATCTTTGTCTTCTTCTTGCTGCTTTCAAGTGTAGGCTGGTTTTAAGTGGAGACATTTTGATCTTTGATTTAGGGGGAGAAAAGTTTTTTGGTTATTTTGTTTTGATGGTTGTTAAAAACAATTTTTAATTCTCTGTTTTAGTTTGTTAGTTTCTAAACAATGGTTTGTAATAGTTTAATTAGGACATGGCTGAATGGTTTTTTGCTTTTGCTTAATGAACTGCTGGTATTCTGTTCTAATACTTGTTTTGCAGTTTTTATGTGTGGATGTGTATACACATCTGGACACACATCCATTCAGGGGGAGTTATGTTTTTCTATATTCTGTGGTCATAATAATGTGATTGTTATAAATCTTTGGTTTTGACCAGAAAGTCCAAAATAGGGGGAGATTGAAAGCGTGAGCTTTTTAGGAAACCAATTCTTGTTTCCTTATTTCAAAAGACTTCTATATGGTAAGAAGATTTTGGAACTTTCATGGAGATTTATAAGAATTCTACTTTGACTTGGAATTGTAAATATAGTAAATATCTTTTATTTATGTACATAGTTTTATATTAGGACTAACCTACTAATGTTTGATTTCCTTGTGAGTGTGTTTTATGTTTTCATATAGGAAAAGGATTCTCACAAAGGAAGAGGTCGATTGCATGAAGATCTTCTCAATGGTGCACTATAAATACAAGACATTCAGCACATGAGAAGCTACGGTTTTAGAGAGAAAAATACACATTCTTCATTGCATACGTCTTTGTTGATTTTAGGTTGTGAGCTTACATCCGTAACTCACATCTAGGTTTTCATAAAGTTCTCTTGTTTTACTTCTGATTGAATAAGTCCTACTTGGAAAAGGGGAGATGTTCATATCGTAGAAGGTGATTAGAACTTATTTAGTATTTTCATATTTTAGTTTTTCACTTATTTGTTTTTGTAAGAAACAAAAGTTTTTATAGTGAAAGGTTTTTGGGCGTAAGCCTAGTTTGCTGATCACACAGATCAGTAAGCGTAAATAACTCTTGAGTTATTACATTTAATTTGCTTTTAATTACTTTATTCCGCTGCATTATCTGTGGATGTGTGGACAGTTGTGAGACACATCTGTACTCACATCCTTTGCCTGTTGCATGATCTAAGTTTCCTAGCTACACGAAACTTTCATTGCCACTTTCTAACTTACCACCATTCTACATGAAACTTTTTACTTTTCTCGTATTTCAGAGTTAGTTTTGCTCACACCTCGTTCTGTATTTCATAGTTATGCAGCAATTTTGTATCTGAGACTTCCAACTGGCTTCAAAATTATTCTACGTGGGAAAGATGTTGAACATCATAATATAATTAATGATATGATGAAAACTGAGGAACGTATATACAGGCCTACCTGTGATCAAAATGTATGAAAATTTGGCTTTCATTTATCTGATCATTCTGCCTCATGTTAAAACCATAATCTTACTTCTGCTTTCACTTCTATTTCTCATCATGTATTTCTCAATGCTATAAGTCTAAGAGGAAAAGAATTAGCGGGATTGGGAAATAAGATTTTGATTTTCAACTCTTAAGTTTAAAAGAAATGGATATTATGACTACTTATATTATAATTTAACCACAAGATGATATGAATGGATGGTGACTTGATCATGAGAGACATCCTAATAAATCAGAACAAACAACTAAACCTAAATGTAATCTTCAAACAAAATCATATAACCAAACGGTACTATTCAACCTACAAAGTCTAATAAAATCATTCACATCCCCAAAACAACCCATAGATTTCAAGGTCAAATATGCAATTAGCACATCCAGTATTTTCATGTCTTGAATAATAGCACCAACTTTTGTCCTTGTAATGAGCTTCAACATTGCAAAATATTGGCCATGTGTAGAAATAATAATCATCACTCTTCCATAATGATTTGATGAATGCCTTCAAATTAGAACGATAATTAATCGACTGAATCTTGGTGAAGTCGGATTTTTGGAAACTCATGATGATTTGCTTTCCCATATCTATATTCGATTCATCCTCATTGAAAAGTAGTACTATCCCTAGAGTATACAATGCCTCCATATGACCTTTATCTGCAGCTTGTTGTAGATAGTTAATACCGAAATGAAAACTCACTTTATCACATGAACCAATCTGAAAAAGAGAGAAATTAATTAATATTACTTTAAATAACGAAAAAAGAATACTTATAAAATTGTTACGGCCGAAAATATTAAGAAAAATAGGTAATTTTTTACATACCAACCCGTGACGGAATAGAGCATCAGGATTTCCACATGCAAGGCACCTATCCATAAATCTTGTTGCTACATTACTCCGACGCCACCATGGGCTAATTGGAAAATCCCGGAGTGAACCTTGCTGATATATATATTCATCATTCCCTGCCTCCCAAAAGATCCTAGAAGTTGATTTAAGATTCACGAAATCGAAAAACGAATTTGCGAGAACGCGAAGAAAAATTTCAATGATAAGTTCCATAGGAAGTCGTTCAATGGAAACTATTGTAATTGAATACACAAAAGAAATTTGAAGAGTTGACAGTGAAGAAAAAAAAACAGTGATATGAGAAATATAGATGAATGACTTAGTATTTATAGGCTAAAGGTGATTTACTTGGATTTTTATGAAATTATTTTTCACTAATAAGCTACCTAAATTTTTGGATAATAAATTTTTTGGTTTGCTTTATTTTGCAGATTGGAGGGAGGGGAATTTTGGATTCTCAAATAATTTATTTAGTAGTATTTTGAGTCCTCTTTATACAGGATTATTGAAATATGTAACCTGATGCCATCAATTTATATAGCCAACTGTTGTTTGCTTAAAAAATTACAGTTTTGTCTTTTTTAACATTCCGAAATAAATATATTTTAGTTCTTTTTGCTCCGGATTATTATTTTTTTATTTAAAATTCCGAAATATAAAATTTGGGAAAAACTGTTACTAACCTAAAAAAATTACTCAATTTTTTCGGATTTATGAAAAAAAAAACACTTATCCTAGTTTAAAAAAAATGTATGAAACAAAACTGTAACCAATTTGATATTTGAATTCCATTTTTGATAAAGCCTATATTTATCTTATCTTTTAATGAAATAATTATGACTACATCAGATTTAGATTCCATTTTTGATAAAGCTTATATTTATCTTATCTTTTTTTTTTTATTTAAAATTCCGAAATATAAAATTTGGGAAAAACTGTTACTAACCTAAAAAAATTACTCAATTTTTTCGGATTTATGAAAAAAAACACTTATCCTAGTTTAAAAAAAATATATGAAACAAAACTGTAACCAATTTGATATTTGAATTCCATTTTTGATAAAGACTATATTTATCTTATCTTTTAATGAAATAATTATGACTACATCAGATTTAGATTTCATTTTTGATAAAGCCTATATTTATCTTATCTTTTTTTTTTATTTAAAATTCCGAAATATAAAATTTGGGAAAAACTGTTGCTAACCTAAAAAAAATACTCAGTTTTTTCGGATTTATGAAAAAAAAAACACTTATCCTAGTTTAAAAAAAAACGTATGAAACAAAACTGTAACCAATTTGATATTTGAATTCCATTTTTGATAAAGCCTATATTTATCTTATCTTTTAATGAAATAATTATGACTACATCAGATTTAGATTCCATTTTTGATAAAGCCTATATTTTTTTTTAACTAAAATCTGAAATAAAAATGAGTTGGAAATTGAATTGCTGACGTGGCCTTTTCTGGAGTCTCTAAATAGTTTTGGTTTATATATGATTTCAAGAATATGATTTTAAAGTAATTTATTAAAGTATACTATCAAAATTTTGTCAAATAAGTTATTCATCCCAACCACACATTAAAATTCAAATACTTTTCCTTCAAAGACATCTCTCAAGCTGTTATGCGTCTAAATTATGTAACATGAACAACGCCAACACAAGCTTGCCGGAACTACGTCTCCTTCTCAATGGGATGTAAATCGCAATCCCAATACAAAATGAACATCAGTTTCATTATTACTAACAGTTTAGAGTCTTCAGGCGTTATCAGGGGGCACATCATCCTCATCTTCAACTATCCATTTCGCACACTCTATATTACTTAGGGTAGCACTTAGGATTAGACATGTCCAAACGGTTTCGGTTTCGGTTCTCGGTTTCGGAATTGCCGATTTTCGATTCCCAAATAGCCGGAACCATATTCGAACTATATTAATTCGGTTCTCGGTTCTATCCGTCGATTCCGGTTCCAACGGTTCCATCACCATCTAACTTTTTTTTTTTAAATCCAAACCTCTTAAGACAGTAAAGACGCTAACTAATCTGCTTTTTTTTATTTTATTTTTTTCACTTGGGAAGTATGTTTTTGAAAAGAATGAGAAGTGGACAAAATTTGGTTAGTATGTTATTAAAGATAGAATAAAAATTCTAACAATATTTTTAGGAAAAAAAAGGGGCGGCACCCTTATAATTTTATTAATATAATTGAAAATATCACAGTGAGGGGGACAACTGATAAGTGACTATTATATAGTCATTTATCCCATTATTTATCAATCATTGCCTTAGTTTTTAGTATCATTTAGTTTGCATTTAGGTTATTTTAGCTTCTTTTATCATATATCTTCGATTTTATGCTTTTGGTAGATTTTATACTCTTAGACAGGTTTTAGAGTCAAATTATGATCAAATTGGAGCCTTGGAAATAATCAAGTATCAAAGCCATAGAGGGACAACATCGAAATAAGCATAAAGGCCAAAATTCAGTCGGAGCGGCCGTGTAGCCAAAGGAGGAGCGGCCATGCAACAATGCCCAGTTCAAAATAATTTTTGGCGCCAAGCTCGCACGGCCGTGCAGTTCCCTTGACTCGGCCGTGCGATCGCTGTCCACACATTCCCAAAAAGGCACCTTTTGGAGGCACCACTTTGAAGAGTCCCAACCTTTAGCATAAATGTCTATATAAAGAAGCCTTTGTACTCAGTTTAGAACATCCGGAAATGGTCATAAGTGCATTTAGAAAGGATCATATCATACTTAGAATGTATAGCAAAATTACTCTAGCAATTTATACACGATGTTCAAGGTGTATCAATGATTCGTGACAAGTCTTGTGTACTCTTGAAGATTGTGAATGAAGATTATTTCCAGCCATTGTCTCTCTTATTATGAATAAGTATTTCTTCCCTTATCTTTATTTCTTTACTTACTTCTTTTTATTATTTCAATGGTTTGAGTAATCCTCCATTTCTCGGAGTTGGAAACTCGATAACTTATATTCATTGCTTCTTCTACATGTCATTTCAATTCTCTTCTTGTAAATCTTAATGCTTGCAATTAGGGAGACGTCTTTAATTGTATAACCTCAGTTGATCAAATGAAAAACATTGATTAGCGGAACTCTAAGAATTGAACTAGGTCGATAAATTACACAAAGTGATTTAAAGACCTAGGGATGATCCTTTAGTGGAAAATACGTGAGATGATAGACTTAATTGGTATTTTTGATTTATTTGGTACCCTCGAGAGGTGAGTCGGATTTCCCGCGTGACGAACGGGATTACACTAAGCCGAACCCTCGAGAGAAAGGCCGGTGGGTCTTAAATACATGTGCTAGTTAGCACAACTTAGCGTATCATCTTTGACTTGGCACTTTCATCTTAAAACAATTTCTTCATATTATTCTTGAATTGCTTGCAAATATGAATACGTTTATATTTGTGGAACCCCAGTTAATTGAGAGAAGTACCTAGAGGAGAATTTCGATTGACGGAACCATATGAAGGAACTAGGTTTCATTGATCACGAGAGTAGTTCAACGGCCTAGGGGTGTTCTTTGAATGGAAAGTACGTTGACTTTCGATCTTAATGGATTCTTTCTAATTATGGTCCGCTAGAGATAAGCCGGAATGCCCGTTTGTGACAGGGCGGGAGCACCATAAACAGAAATCTCAAACAGTTAGGACATAATTAGTAAAGAATACAACGCTCTTTGTCCTAACCGAGTAGTGTAAGCCTAATGTACCATCCTTGTTATTTTGATAAAAGCCTTTATTTAAAGCATATTTATTTGTTTTCAATCCCGAGAATACTATCATTATATGTTAGAGTAGTTTCTGTATTTTCTTAGTATTTTCTATTACAAATTCTTATCTCCCCCAATCATTTTATCTATATATTTATATAAAGACAAATATCATCCCAAAGTAAACCCTGTCTCTGTGGGATCGACTCGTACTTGCACCCGCTATATTACAATAGCCCGTGCGCTTGCGGATATTAAATAAACCGTTAGGTTTCGACCGAACAAGTTTTTGGCGCCGTTGCCGGGGACAACGGTTTACTTTTTGATGTTTTTCTTTATTATTTATATTTTTTATTTTTTTTTACATATTTTTTTGTACTGACTTTATTTTGCAGATATAAAAAAAAAAAAAGAGAGAGAGAGAAGTAAAGTGAACAGTAAAGTGGAGCGGCCGCGCTCTATAAAGCGGCACGGCCGTGCATTCAAAGAAAGAAAACTGTGTCAATTCAACCAAAGGGACGTGACTCTTCCCTCTTCACATTTAATCTTTACTATTATTAATAATATTATTATTACTTTATGTCGATTCAACCTAAAGAGATGTGACTCTTCCCTCTTCACATTCTTTACTTCATCTTTATTATTATTAATATTATTATTATTACTAGTATTATATACCAACAGATTTTGCACTTAGCACAACCATTATTATTTGAGCAACATATGACTACTATTTATCTAAAATCATGAGAAGTTCATGATGGAAGTATGCTCTCTCAGTTGATCATGACAAAGTGCAAGATTCAGTTTAACCATTCCAAGAAAGGTTTGATTACTTGTTTAATTATGGAGCAACCCACCAATTCCAAGTAAGTTTTCTTTATTTTTAAATTTCTCTTCACCCTCCCCGGATTTGACATTATTCCTTAAAACATTGAGGACAATGTTCATTTCAAGTGTGTGGGGGGGGGTATTTACCTATCTTTACTTGCTTCCTAGTTTAATTTTTCATCATGCTTTCAAATTTAAATTTTCTTTCTCTTTTAACTTAGTTGCATTTTTTCTTTTATGCATGCATTTCTAGTATATATTTAAAAATATATATATATATATATATATAAATATATATATGTAATAAAAAAATATATAATCCCTATGATGATCCATATGTTTAATTCTTATGCTTGCTATTTGCTATAGAATAATGATTTTGTCTTTCTTCCCATATTTTCTATAAACTTAAAAATTGATAAAAAAAAAAAATAGGGATATTTTTAATAAATTAAAAAGCCTCATAAGTTAATATAGCAAAATATAGGATTTTATCAAGAAAAAGCATTTGATTAGATTGAATCTTTATTGATCATCTTTATACACTTGGTTGTTCTTATGAAAGAATTTTTTTTTGAAAATATTTCTTTAAATGTACATTTTAAATTTTATTAAATATTTATTCCCTTATTAGAAACATTTACTGTGTTTTGCATCCCTTGAATCACACCCCTTCATTAAAATCCCATCTTTCCATTTCCACTAATCAAATCAAGTTTTGGCATTTTTATCTTATTGCTAAAAGAGTGACTTTGTCACCAACCCGTAAAAGCAAAAAGAAACCTTTTACTTCCTAAGTAACTCGGGGCACGGCGTTCGCTGCGACGATGCTTCCTTGCCAAATGGAAGTAATATCCAAAAGTATTCTTGATCTAAGTATTAGGAACATGGGGTTCGCAGCCACAATGTCTCCTACTTGAAAGGATCAAAAATAACTTAGGTCTTTTGCAAAAATATAACACGTGCAAAAATAAGATAAAAATTGTTGAAACTTTGATGAGATTTTTCCACTATCATCATCCGTTTTTCGCCCTTGTGATTCAAAAATGCAATACAATTCTATGAAAGCTTCTAGTTTGTGAATAAGTGTTTATACTTCCCTTTGTACATTTTAAAGTAATAAATTCATTTTCTCAAAAATCACTCTAAAGAGTGAAAGCTTCTCTTTTTACCAAGTAATTGATCTAAGATTCATCTTCCTAGCATGCTTTGTTTGATCAAATTCCTATATATGCTATATTAGGTTATTGTCTTAAAATTGTTTCTTTAAAATATCCCCAAAATACTTCTTTCTAACGATTTTTAAAGGTATGAAAAATATGAATAGAAAGATAAAGACAATATTTAAAGCAATAGCATGCAACAATAAATTTTCTGAAGGATCATTCTCATTTTTTTTTCATTTGCAATTTTTCTCCCTCTCCAATCTTCTTTTTTATCCTAGACTTGCTTGAGGACAAGCAAGGTTTAAGTGTGGGGGAGTTTGATAAGTGACTATTATATAGTCATTTATCCCATTATTTATTAATCATTACCTTAGTTTTTAGTATCATTTAGTTTGCATTTAGGTTATTTTAGGATCTTTTATCATATATCTTTGATTTTATGCTTTTGGTAGATTTTATACTCTTAGACAGGTTTTAGAGTCAAATTATGATCAAATTGGAGCCTTGAAAATAATCAAGTATCAAAGCCATGGAGGGACAACATCGAAATAAGCATAAAGGCCAAAACTCAGTCGGAGCGGCCGTGTAGCCAAAGGAGGAGCGGCCGTGCAACAATGCCCAGTTCAAAATAATTTTTGGCGCCAAGCTCGCACGGCCGTGCAGTTCCCTTGACTCGGCCGTGCAGTCGCTGTACCTGTTCCAAAAAGGCACCTTTTGGAGGCACCACTTTGAAGAGTCCCAACCTTTAGCATAAATGTATATATAAAGAAGCATTAGTACTCAGTTTAGAACATCCGAAAATGGTCATAAGTGCATTTAGAAAGGATCATATCATACTTAGAATGTATAGCAAAATTACTCTAGCAATTTATACACGATGTTCAAGGTGTATCAATGATTCGTGACAAGTCTTGTGTACTCTTGAAGATTGTGAATGAAGATTATTTCCATCCATTGTCTCTCTTATTATGAATAAGTATTTCTTCCCTTATCTTTATTTCTTTACTTCTTTTTATTATTTCAATGGTTTGAGTAATCCTCCATTTCTCGGAGTTGGAAACTCGATAACTTATATTCATTGCTTCTTCTACATGTCATTTCAATTCTCTTCTTGTAAATCTTAATGCTTGCAATTAGGGAGACGTCTTTAATTGTATAACCTCAGTTGATCAAATGAAAAACATTGATTAGCGGAACTCTAAGAATTGAACTAGGTCGATAAATTACACAAAGTGATTTAAAGACCTAGGGATGATCCTTTAGTGGAAAATACGTGAGATGATAGACTTAATTGGTATTTTTGATTTATTTGGTACCCTCGAGAGGTGAGTCAGATTTCCCGCGTGACGAACGGGATTACACTAAGCCGAACCCTCGAGAGAATGGCCGGTGGGTTTTAAATACATGTGCTAGTTAGCACAACTTAGCGTATCATCCTTGACTTGGCACTTTCATCTTAAAACAATTTTTTCATATTATTTTTGAATTGCTTGCAAATATGAATACGTTTATATTTGTGGAACCCTAGTCAATTGAGAGAAGTACCTAGCGGAGCATTTCAATTGACGGAACCATATGAAGGAACTAGGTTTCATTGATCACGAGAGTAGTTCAACGGCGTAGGGGTGTTCTTTGAATGGAAAGTACGTTGACTTTCGATCTTAATGGATTCTTTCTAATTATGGTCAGCTAGAGATAAGCCGGAATGCCCGTTTGTGACAAGGCGGGAGCACCATAAACGAAAATCTCAAACAGTTAGGACATAATTAGTAAAGAATACAATGCTACTGTCCTAACCAGAAGTAGTGTAAGCCTAATGTACCATCCTTGTTATTTTGATAAAAGCCTCTATTTAAAGCATATTTATTTGTTTTCAATCCCGAGAATACTATCATTATATGTTAGATTAGTTTTTTGTATCTTCCTAGTATTTTCTCTTATAAATTCTCATCTTCCCCAATCATTTTATCTATATATTTATATAAAGACAAATATTATCCCAAAGTAAACCCTGTCTCTATGGGATCGACCCGTACTTGCACCCGCTATATTACAATAGCCCGTGCGCTTGCGGATATTAAATAAACCGTTAGGTTTCGACCGAACAAGTTTTGGCGCCGTTGCGGGACAATCGGTTTACTTTTTGATGTTTTTCTTTATTATTTATATTTTTTATTTTTTTTTACATATTTTTTTGTACTGACTTTATTTTGCAGATATAAAAAAAAAAGAGAGAGAGAGAAGTAAAGTGAACAAGAAAGTGGAGCGGCCAAGCGCTCTATAAGCGGCACGGCCGTGCATTCAAAGAAAGAAAACCGTGTCAATTCAACCAAAGGGACGTGACTCTTCCCTCTTCACATTTAATCTTTACTATTATTAATAATATTATTATTACTTTATGTCGATTCAACCTAAAGAGATGTGACTCTTCCCTCTTCACATTCTTTACTTCATCTTTATTATTATTAATATTATTATTATTACTAGTATTATATACCAACAGATTTTGCACTTAGCACAACCATTATTATTTGAGCAACATATGACTACTATTTATCTAAAATCAAGAGAAGTTCATGATGGAAGTATGCTCTCTCAGTTGATCATGACAAAGTGCAAGATTCAGTTTAACCATTCCAAGAAAGGTTTGATTACTTGTTTAATTATGGAGCAACCCACCAATTCCAAGTAAGTTTTCTTTATTTTTAAATTTCTCTTCACCCTCACCGGATTTGACATTATTCCTTAAAATATTGAGGACAATGTTCATTTCAAGTGTGGGGGGTATTTACCTATCTTTACTTGCTTCCTAGTTTAATTTTTCATCATGCTTTCAAATTTAAATTTTCTTTCTCTTTTAACTTAGTTGCATTTTTCCTTTTATGCATGCATTTCTAGTATATATATATATAAAAAAAAAATCTAAATAAATAAATAAATAAATAAAATATAATCCCTATGATGATCCATATGTTTAATTCTTATGCTTGCTATTTGCTATAGAATAATGACTTTGTCTTTCTTCCCATATTTTCTATAAACTTAGAAATTGATAAGAAGAAAAAAAAATAGGGATATTTTTAATAAATTAAAAAGCCTCATAAGTTAATATAGCAAAATATAGGATTTTATCAAGAAAAAGCATTTGATTAGATTGAATCTTTATTGATCATCTTTATACACTTGGTTGTTCTTATGAAAGAAATTTTTTGAAAATATTTCTTTAAATGTACATTTTAAATTTTATTAAATATTTATTCCCTTATTAGAAGCATTTACTGTATTTTGCATCCCTTGAATTACACCCCTTCATTAAAATCCCATCTTTCCATTTCCACTAATCAAATCAAGTTTTGGCATTTTTATCTTATTGCTAAAAGAGTGACTTTGTCACCAACCCTTAAAAGCAAAAAGAAACCTATTACTTCCTAAGTAACTCGGGGCACGGCGTTCGCTGCGACGATGCTTCCTTGCCAAATGGAAGTAATATCCAAAAGTATTCTTGATCTAAGTATTAGGAACATGGGGTTCGCAGCCACAATGTCTCCTACTTGAAAGGATCAAAAATAACTTAGGTCTTTTGCAAAAATATAACACGTGCAAAAATAAGATAAAAATTGTTGAAACTTTGATGAGATTTTTCCACTATCTTCATCCGTTTTTCGCCCTTGTGATTCAAAAATACAATACAATTCTATGAAAGCTTCTAGTTTGTGAATAAGTGTTTATACTTCCCTTTGTACATTTTAAAGTAATAAATTCATTTTCTCAAAAATCACTCTAAAGAGTGAAAGCTTCTCTTTTTACCAAGTAATTGATCTAAGATTCATCTTCCTAGCATGCTTTGTTTGATCAAATTCCTATATATGCTATATTAAGTTATTGTCTTAAAATTGTTTCTTTAAAATATCCCCAAAATACTTCTTTCTAACGATTTTTAAAGGTATGAAAAATATGAATAGAAAGATAAAGACAATATTTAAAGCAATAGCATGCAACAATAAATTTTCTGAAGGATCATTCTCGTTTTTTTTTCATTTGCAATTTTTCTCCCTCTCCAATCTTCTTTTTTATCCTAGACTTGCTTGAGGACAAGCAAGGTTTAAGTGTGGGGGAGTTTGATAAGTGACTATTATATAGTCATTTATCCCATTATTTATTAATCATTGCCTTAGTTTTTAGTATCATTTAGTTTGCATTTAGGTTATGTTAGGATCTTTTATCATATATCTTCGATTTAATGCTTTTGGTAGATTTTATACTCTTAGACAGGTTTTAGAGTCAAATTATGATCAAATTGGAGCCTTGGAAATAATCAAGTATCAAAGGCATGGAGGGACAACATCGAAATAAGCATAAAGGCCAAAACTCAGTCGGAGCGGCCGTGTAGCCAAAGGAGGAGCGGCCGTGCAACAATGCCCAGTTCAAAATAATTTTTGGCGCCAAGCTTGCACGGCCGTGCAGTTCCCTTGACTCGGCCGTGCAGTCGCTGTACCTGTTCCAAAAAGGCACCTTTTGGAGGCACCACTTTGAAGAGTCCCAACCTTTAGCATAAATGTATATATAAAGAAGCATTAGTACTCAGTTTAGAACATCCGAAAATGGTCATAAGTGCATTTAGAAAGGATCATATCATACTTAGAATGTATAGCAAAATTACTCTAGCAATTTATACACGATGTTCAAGGTGTATCAATGATTCGTGACAAGTCTTGTGTACTCTTGAAGATTGTGAATGAAGATTATTTCCATCCATTGTCTCTCTTATTATGAATAAGTATTTCTTCCCTTATCTTTATTTCTTTACTTCTTTTTATTATTTCAATGGTTTGAGTAATCCTCCATTTCTCGGAGTTGGAAACTCGATAACTTATATTCATTGCTTCTTCTACATGTCATTTCAATTCTCTTCTTGTAAATCTTAATGCTTGCAATTAGGGAGACGTCTTTAATTGTATAACCTCAGTTGATCAAATGAAAAATATTGATTAGCGGAACTCTAAGAATTGAACTAGGTCGATAAATTACACAAAGTGATTTAAAGACCTAGGGATGATCCTTTAGTGGAAAATACGTGAGATGATAGACTTAATTGGTATTTTTGATTTATTTGGTACCCTCGAGAGGTGAGTCGGATTTCCCGCGTGACGAACGGGATTACACTAAGCTGAACCCTCGAGAGAAAGGCCGGTGGGTCTTAAATATATGTGCTAGTTAGCACAACTTAGCGTATCATCCTTGACTTGGCACTTTCATCTTAAAACAATTTCTTCATATTATTCTTGAATTGCTTGCAAATATGAATACGTTTATATTTGTGGAACCCCAGTTAATTGAGAGAAGTACCTAGCGGAGAATTTCGATTGACGGAACCATATGAAGGAACTAGGTTTCATTGATCACGAGAGTAGTTCAACGGCCTAGGGGTGTTCTTTGAATGGAAAGTACGTTGACTTTCGATCTTAATGGATTCTTTCTAATTATGGTCAGCTAGAGATAAGCCGGAATGCCCGTTTGTGACAGGGCGGGAGCACCATGAACGGAAATCTCAAACAGTTAGGACATAATTAGTAAAGAATACAACGCTACTGTCCTAACCAGAAGTAGTGTAAGCCTAATGTACCATCCTTGTTCTTTTGATAAAAGCCTTTATTTAAAGCATATTTATTTGTTTTCAATCCCGAGAATACTATCATTATATGTTAGAGTAGTTTCTGTATTTTCTTAGTATTTTCTATTACAAATTCTTATCTCCCCCAATCATTTTATCTATATATTTATATAAAGACAAATATCATCCCAAAGTAAACCCTGTCTCTGTGGGATCGACTCGTACTTGCACCCGCTATATTACAATAGCCCGTGCGCTTGCGGATATTAAATAAACCGTTAGGTTTCGACCGAACAAGTTTTTGGCGCCGTTGCCGGGGACAACGGTTTACTTTTTGATGTTTTTCTTTATTATTTATATTTTTTATTTTTTTTTACATATTTTTTTGTACTGACTTTATTTTGCAGATATAAAAAAAAAAAAAGAGAGAGAGAGAAGTAAAGTGAACAGTAAAGTGGAGCGGCCGCGCTCTATAAAGCGGCACGGCCGTGCATTCAAAGAAAGAAAACTGTGTCAATTCAACCAAAGGGACGTGACTCTTCCCTCTTCACATTTAATCTTTACTATTATTAATAATATTATTATTACTTTATGTCGATTCAACCTAAAGAGATGTGACTCTTCCCTCTTCACATTCTTTACTTCATCTTTATTATTATTAATATTATTATTATTACTAGTATTATATACCAACAGATTTTGCACTTAGCACAACCATTATTATTTGAGCAACATATGACTACTATTTATCTAAAATCATGAGAAGTTCATGATGGAAGTATGCTCTCTCAGTTGATCATGACAAAGTGCAAGATTCAGTTTAACCATTCCAAGAAAGGTTTGATTACTTGTTTAATTATGGAGCAACCCACCAATTCCAAGTAAGTTTTCTTTATTTTTAAATTTCTCTTCACCCTCCCCGGATTTGACATTATTCCTTAAAACATTGAGGACAATGTTCATTTCAAGTGTGGGGGGTATTTACCTATCTTTACTTGCTTCCTAGTTTAATTTTTCATCATGCTTTCAAATTTAAATTTTCTTTCTCTTTTAACTTAGTTGCATTTTTCCTTTTATGCATGCATTTCTAGTATATATTTAAATATATATATATATATATATATATATATATATATATATATATATATAATAAAAAAATATATAATCCCTATGATGATCCATATGTTTAATTCTTATGCTTGCTATTTGCTATAGAATAATGATTTTGTCTTTCTTCCCATATTTTCTATAAACTTAAAAATTGATAAAAAAAAAATAAAAATAGGGATATTTTTAATAAATTAAAAAGCCTCATAAGTTAATATAGCAAAATATAGGATTTTATCAAGAAAAAGCATTTGATTAGATTGAATCTTTATTGATCATCTTTATACACTTGGTTGTTCTTATGAAAGAAATTTTTTTTGAAAATATTTCTTTAAATGTACATTTTAAATTTTATTAAATATTTATTCCCTTATTAGAAGCATTTACTGTGTTTTGCATCCCTTGAATCACACCCCTTCATTAAAATCCCATCTTTCCATTTCCACTAATCAAATCAAGTTTTGACATTTTTATCTTATTGCTAAAAGAGTGACTTTGTCACCAACCCTTAAAAGCAAAAAGAAACCTTTTACTTCCTAAGTAACTCGGGGCACGGCGTTCGCTGCGACGATGCTTCCTTGCCAAATGGAAGTAATATCCAAAAGTATTCTTGATCTAAGTATTAGGAACATGGGGTTCGCAGCCACAATGTCTCCTACTTGAAAGGATAAAAAATAACTTAGGTCTTTTGCAAAAATATAACACGTGCAAAAATAAAATAAAAATTGTTGAAACTTTGATGAGATTTTTCCACTATCATCATCCGTTTTTCGCCCTTGTGATTCAAAAATGCAATACAATTCTATGAAAGCTTCTAGTTTGTGAATAAGTGTTTATACTTCCCTTTGTACATTTTAAAGTAATAAATTCATTTTCTCAAAAATCACTCTAAAGAGTGAAAGCTTCTCTTTTTACCAAGTAATTGATCTAAGATTCATCTTCCTAGCATGCTTTGTTTGATCAAATTCCTATATATGCTATATTAGGTTATTGTCTTAAAATTGTTTCTTTAAAATATCCCCAAAATACTTCTTTCTAACGATTTTTAAAGGTATGAAAAATATGAATAGAAAGATAAAGACAATATTTAAAGCAATAGCATGCAACAATAAATTTTCTGAAGGATCATTCTCGTTTTTGCTTGAGGACAAGCAAGGTTTAAGTGTGGGGGAGTTTGTTAAGTGACTATTATATAGTCATTTATCCCATTATTTATCAATCATTGCCTTAGTTTTTAGTATCTTTTAGTTTGCATTTAGGTTATTTTAGCTTCTTTTATCATATATCTTCGATTTTATGCTTTTGGTAGATTTTATACTCTTAGACAGGTTTTAGAGTCAAATTATGATCAAATTGGAGCCTTGGAAATAATCAAGTATCAAAGCCATGGAAGGACAACATCGAAATAAGCATAAAGGCCAAAATTCAGTCGGAGCGGCCGTGTAGCCAAAGGAGGAGCGGCCGTGCAACAATGCCCAGTTCAAAATAATTTTTGGCGCGAAGCTCGCACGGCCGTGCAGTTCCCTTGACTCGGCCGTGCAGTCGCTGTACCTGTTCCAAAAAGGCACCTTTTGGAGGCACCACTTTGAAGAGTCCCAACCTTTAGCATAAATGTATATATAAAAAAGCATTTGTACTCAGTTTAGAACATCCGAAAATGGTCATAAGTGCATTTAGAAAGGATCATATCATACTTAGAATGTATAGCAAAATTACTCTAGCAATTTATACACGATGTTCAAGGTGTATCAATGATTCGTGACAAGTCTTGTGTACTTTTGAAGATTGTGAATGAAGATTATTTCCAGGCATTGTCTCTCTTATTATGAACAAGTATTTATTCCCTTATCTTTATTTCTTTACTTCTTTTTATTATTTCAATGGTTTGAGTAATCCTCCATTTCTCGGAGTTGGAAACTCGATAACTTATATTCATTGCTTCTTCTACATGTCATTTCAATTCTCTTCTTGTAAATCTTAATGCTTGCAATTAGGGAGACGTCTTTAATTGTATAACCTCAGTTGATCAAATGAAAAACATTGATTAGCGGAACTCTAAGAATTGAACTAGGTCGATAAATTACACAAAGTGATTTAAAGACCTAGGGATGATCATTTAGTGGAAAATACGTGAGATGATAGACTTAATTGGTATTTTTGATTTATTTGGTACCCTCGAGAGGTGAGTCGAATTTCCCGCGTGACGAACGGGATTACACTAAGTCGAACCCTCGAGAGAAAGGTCGGTGGGTCTTAAATACATGTGCTAGTTAGCACAACTTAGCGCATCATCCTTGACTTGGCACTTTCATCTTAAAACAATTTCTTCATATTATTCTTGAATTGCTTGCAAATATGAATACGTTTATATTTGTGGAACCCCAGTTAATTGAGAGAAGTACCTAGTGGAGAATTTCGATTGACGGAACCATATGAAGGAACTAGGTTTCATTGATCACGAGAGTAGTTCAACGGCCTAGGGGTGTTCTTTGAATGGAAAGTACGTTGACTTTCGATCTTAATGGATTCTTTCTAATTATGGTCAGCTAGAGATAAGCCGGAATGCCCGTTTGTGACAGGGCGGGAGCACCATAAACGGAAATCTCAAACATTTAGGACATAATTAGTAAAGAATACAACGCTACTGTCCTAACCAGAAGTAGTGTAAGCCTAATGTACCATCCTTGTTATTTTGATAAAAGCCTTTATTTAAAGCATATTTATTTGTTTTCAATCCCGAGAATACTATCATTATATGTTAGAGTAGTTTCTGTATTTTCTTAGTATTTTCTATTACAAATTCTTATCTCCCCCAATCATTTTATCTATATATTTATATAAAGACAAATATCATCCCAAAGTAAACCCTGTCTCTGTGGGATCGACTCGTACTTGCACCCGCTATATTACAATAGCCCGTGCGCTTGCGGATATTAAATAAACCGTTAGGTTTCGACCGAACAACAACCAAGTCTTTCCCTTTTATAATTCAAGAATAGACAAAAGGAGCCTATACCTCTATAGTCTATATTACAACATTTATCTAAATTCTATTCTAATTTAAATAAAACAACACTACACTATAAGTACAAATTCTCGGTTCCGATTCCCGGTTTCGAAACCGCCGGTTCCTCGGTTCCCAATATGGTGGATTCGTATTCGAACCGTTTCAATCCGGTTCCCGGTTACGTTCGGTTCCCGATTCTCGCTGGTTCCCGATTCCAGTTCTATCCGCCTGTTCCTTCGATTCCCGATTCTATTTGGACATGTCTATTTAGGATGGTAACACTTGTGGTAACACCACCGTTTGCACTAACAATCTCCCCCTTAGCTGTGTATTTCTTCTCAAATCCTAATGTGCTGCAAACCTGCAAAATTGGTTAGCCAATAACAATATGAACAAAGCATAGAGCATATACATCAAACATAGCATCTCCATAAGATTAACTCCCTCTTAATCAAGGAGTCAATCGAAAACAATGATTTATCAAAAACTAATTTAAACATAAATTAAGTTTAGCAAATAAATCAAAGTACCAAAACAGATATTCAAACTAACCACCTAAAAATGATTAATGTTTAAAACACCATAAACCACCACCAAAAAAAAAATTGTTTATCACCCACATAGAACAAGTTTTTGAAACAAATAAATTTCCCTGCCATGAGTTGTGGCAACATCAACCTTCAGGTTTCAATCTTCATCTTCTTCAACATCCTCTTCTTCTTCCTTATCTCCTTCCCTATCACCTCCACCAATACTTGGGTCAGCACTGCGGTAGCACCATCTCCAGCAGCTGTAGCAGCAGCACATCCTCCCCCTGTTTGGGAAGAAATTTCATCAATGAATTTGTCAGTATCCTGCTTAAGCCTGACCCAACCATTAACAAGTTCTCCAATAGCATTTGACTGCTTATGCAAAAAATTGAGCACGGTGGTCTTTGGGATGGAAGGTGAAGTGTTGCCCAGAAGATTGAACACATTTGATAGTATACTTGCAGCATCAGTACCTGCAAAAGTACTTGGGGTAACACCTGAGGGAGCACTTGGGGTAGCATTAGTAACAAGAAGAACAGAGGAAGAATCACCGATATCTTTTGACTTGTTCCAAGGAAGATCCTTAGTATACCGATTACCCTTCTTAAATTGGGAGTCAATGGTATAATATTCATTCTTCAATGTGAAGGATTCAGAGGCATCAATAGGGAGGGATTGGGAAACCAAAATCTTGAAAATCAATGAAGAATAAGGGAAAATGGTTATATCTTTCTTCCTAACCTACGAAGCTAAGTGTTTGAACACAAGTCTCCCAAAGTTGATTCTATGGTTTTTACCAAGCTTGTACAACACGTTTGCTTGCTCCAACGTAACAATGGGTTCATTGGTAGTGGGGAGCCAGTTGAAAAAGCACAATTTGTGCAAAACAGCAAACAATGAAGTAAGTCTAGAAGCATGAAGTTTTTCTTTTGAGGGCCTGTAGCGATGCGCGGATTTCGCTCTTGTTTTTTCACATCTTTTTGAGTCGCCACCTATATTATTTGTTTGGAAATATAGAAAAACCATTTGAAAATAGATTTTGGGTTCGGGGCTTAGGTTATGGAATGAGAAGGTCAAGGAGCACCCATTCCACCAAATCCGAAGATCGGTCTTGCCAAAAAAAAGAGGTTTTCAAAGAAAAAAAGACATTTTAAATAATAAATAAAACAAAGATCCATTTAACGAGGTTAAACGGAATATAGGATCGATTTCTTCGAGATCATCCCCATGATTTGGGGAGGCTCTAGGCTGATCCTAGATTCGATGTATTTATACCACTCTAACAATCAATTAGAAAGGGAAGAGAAAGACTACCTCGTGTGAAGAGATTCGGATAGAGTTTCGACTCTAGTTGAGAGTCAAATCTTGATGTGGACAGAGCTTCGCCTCAATCCTTGATTCGAGCTTCGATGTTTGTTTATCAACAAGGTTGACAAACAAACTTTAGGTGATTTTAGGGGTGATTTACAAGAATCTTTCAGGGAGAGAAACCAGTAAATGTGGGGGTTTTGACTTGAAAAGTCTGGGATCCAAAATATTAAAAGTCTTCAAGTATTTATAGGTGTTGGAGATGTGTTGGTGGAGAGATAAAACACATTGGGAAGGTTCCAGAACCCAAATCTCATTGGATGGTGTGAATACCCCGTCCCGATGCAACGCGCATTCGGAGGTTTGAAATAAATAATTATAAAAATGTCGGACCGAAATGGGATATTCATCTAGTGACACTCGCTTTAAACCATATTAAAATATTAGTTTAAATTTTGAGAGTCGCCACGCCACTTTGATATAGCCCAAAGCTTTGAAAAAAGGCTAAACAGTTAATTGGGTTCGGGGGTCAAGTTACAACAGAAGAAGAAACGTTATCACTCCTATTGCCCGACGAATCGGTCTTTCTAGCATGTGGGGTGTTGGTTGTGTGCGGTGTTTACGGGAATAGATAGAAGAAACGGGATCATGCACAAGGAGGAGGGGAGAGAAAGAATTAATTGATGATCACACCCTAGAACCTTTGAGTTAGGCCCTCGGAAGATGCACTAATCAACGTTCATCCTTGGGGGATTGTTGATCATGGGATAATTATAATTAAGGTGGAAGGAAAGAAATAGTTCCTAGATCCATTGGGTTTCTTGGCGAAACCCTAGATCATCCTCGGCTATTGCATATTTAAATTAAAACAATTCTAAATCTAGCATATATGACATAAGCAAGAAATAAAGTAATTAAAATACTAAGCATGCAAATAATAAATCTAACATAATAATAAAGACAATAATAATAAAGACAGAAAAAATAAACAGAAGACTTACCTAATGATGGCAAGGCTTTTGGATCGAATCTATGAAGATTCGAAGAACGTGCTTGATAAAATATTTAGACTTAGAAAACTCGAGTTTAGTCTCGAGTTTTCTATGGAGGAAACCTCAAGTTTTGCCTTGAGTTTTCCGTAGAATAATTCCGTGTTCAAAGTGTGAGGCGGAGTGGGGTTTATATAGTGAAAAGAATTGGGGAGAACGTTTTACGAAAGCGATGTGGGAAAAGGCAAAAGGCCGATCGGCCAATTACTGCTTTGGCCCAAATTGAATTTCTCCTGGCCTAACCTTGCTGCCCAGTCGGCCCTTAAATGGCCTTGAATGGCCTAGAACTCTCGGCCAGCCCCAACAAGAAGTGGCCGGCCACCTCCCTGTCCCTCGGCCATAGTCCTTGTGCAAATGGCCTTATCATTTTGGTATAATTATTCGTTTCGTTCCACTATTTTGCAGTCGCATTTTGATCACTTTAATGACTTCTATTGCAATTCGCTCTTTAGGATTTTATCTTTCATTTAATCCCAGGAATTTTTATATATCAAATTCGTCCCAAATTTCCATATTTCCTGTTTAGTCCTTAAATTTCCAATAAATTCCAATTTGGTCCAAAAGCTTTCAAATGCCAATTTAGTCCCTGAATTTTCCCGAATTGCGCTTCAGTCCCTGCACTCATTAAAACACTTTTTTCGGACCGGGTACTAACAGTAGCCCCTCGGCGACGCTTCTTGTAAGACAAGTAGGGTCGACGATAAAAGAATAGGATCCGTCCTGAAAAAAGGGATTTCAGGAGGTAAGGAAAGTGATCTTGCGAATGTGAGGTTGGGACTCGATCTGAGTCGCAAAAAAGATGACCAGGTAGGTCAAGCGGCTGGACCCACGTCGGGCTACCTACGTATCCCAAAAGGAATCAAGCCAAGTCGTAGTTCAAAAAGCTGCCGGGGATAGAAATGAATGGGTATTAGTACCCAAGAATGGCGGACGTGCGGCGTCTCAAACCGAAAATATAATTGTGTGAGAATCACCCAAAGATGCGTGACTGCGTGAAAGTCACTGGTGTAACTGTGCGGGAATCACCCAAAAGTTTTGTGAAAATTTGACTTCTGCGGGAGTCACCCCTTGTGAAAAATTTGACCTCTCAAGGAGTCACCCCGTGAAAAATTTGACCTCTGCGGGAGTCACCCCTTGTGAAAATTTGACCTCTGGGAGTCACCCCTTGTGAAAAATTTGACCTCTGCGGGAGTCACCCCTTGTGAAAAATTTGACCTCTGCGGGAGTCACCCCTTGTGAAAAATTTGACCTCTGCGGGAGTCACCCCTTGTGAAAAATTTGCGGGAGTCACCCCTCGTGAAAAATTTGACCTCTGCGGGAGTCACCCCTCGTGAAAAATTTGACCTCTGCGGGAGTCACCCCTCGTGAAAAATTTGACCTCTGCGGGAGTCACCCCTCGTGAAAAATTTGACCTCTGCGGAGTCACCCCTTGTGAAAAATTTGACCTCTCAAGGAGTCACCCTCGTGAAAAATTTGACCTCTGCGGAGACACCCTTTGTGAAAAAATTTGACCTCTCAGGGAGTCACCCCTTGTGAAAATTTGACCTCTCAAGGGAGTCACCGCCTTTTCAAAATGGAGGATAGACCTCTCGAAAATGTGGGAAACCTACGCCAAAGGACTTAGGCTATCAAGCATCGATGAAGAATAGTTGTGTGAATTGATTGGGATTATTATGGCTTCCCGAGCCGAAGAACCAAGCGATTAAAAGATTGGGATAATCATTGCTAAGGCTTAGAGAGGAGTCTTGTCTCCTAGGCTCAAGGCTAGGGTTTTAGAGAGGCATTTGTCAACTAGGCTTAAGGCTAGGGTTTAGAAGGGTATTTGTCACCTAGGCTTAAGGCTAGGGTTTAGAAGGGTATTTGTCACCTAGGCTTGAGGCTAGGGTTTAGAGAGGTATTTGTCACCTAGGCTTGAGGCTAGGGTTTAGAGAGGTATTTGTCAACTAGGCTTAAGGCTAGGGTTTAGTAGGGTATTTGTCACCTAGGCTTACTTGAGGCTAGGGTTTAGAGAAATTTTTGTTACCTAGGCTTAGGGCTAGGGTTTTACATTTGTGGTAAGTCTGAACAAGGCAGTTTGAGCAGGAAGGTTATGGTTTAAACTAGGCGAGGCCGAGAAGATGGGATTAGGTAAGTTTGATGTCCAGAGATAAGGGGCAGGACCGAGTCACCTTGAGAGAGAGAGGCGTCTTTGAAGAGTTTGAAAATTTGTGGAGACCAAAGAGTGATTTTGTAAACAAGGTGCCAAAGAGGATAGCATTTTGAAAGCATGTTATTTTGATAAGGAGGCCTTATGATTAATCATGTTTCTAACTAACTCAAAGAGTTTGCCACATGCTGATCTTGATGACAAGAGATGCCCTTCATGCTAGATACGACTTCATTGGAGCTCCGATTTTTGTTAGAGCACATAGTCGACCCATTTTTGTTGAGGGGAGCCCCAATGTTTGATGAAGTAACCTTGGCGAAGTCCCAGTTGATGATGAATGGCGAAGCCCCAGTTGATGATGCAAAGCCAATTTGAAGGGAATGGCGAAGCCCCAGTTGATGATGCAGAGCAAACCTGAAGAGAGTCTGAGAGAACAGCTTAACAAAAGCCCCAGCTTGGAGAGATTCAACGCATCCCTATTTGCAGACAGAGTCATTTTGCGGCCACGGGGCGACCCCTCGTTTCGAATAATGGTCAATCAGTCACTGGACAAGACTCGGAAATGTATATGTGCAGGGGCACATTTTTTCGAAGGTGGGAATGGATCCCGAGTTCGTGTATGACACTTTCGCTTTTGGGTTTGACTCTTTTGGGAGAGTATAAGCATCACAAGGTGTGGAAAAGTGTATGGAAGCCCCTGCTTGACAGAAAGACAGTGTTTGGCTCTATTTTCCTATGATGTAGAAAAAGAAGACTTGTCGAGACATTTGAAGAATTTATTTTATTCAGAATTACATCTTGATTGCTCGTGAATGGACCTCACTGATTGGTTTATCAAATTCCAATTATATGAGTAAACAAATAATGACTGTTTTGATTAGAAGCTGGAATTGGGCTTGTCTTTAGAAGGAGTAGGATGTTCCGTTGTTGCTTGCTGCTCTGTTCGGTGGTAATTGTGGTGCGGGCTGCCGTTGCATTGATCTCCTTCATGGGAAAGAATGAAAAATAGAAAAAAGATTGGGGTGGAAGAAAAGGTGGGAATTGACTGATTATAACCCAAAGATTTTTTCATTCCTTCAAGTGAAGATTCTTTGTTCCTTTGTTCTCGCAAGCCGAGGGGAGTAGTCCCTGGCACGCGTCTCCTTGCTTTTACCGGAGTGCCGCTGAGAGGCACGGATGCGAAGCCCCAGTGAGACTTTTGCAGACAGTGTTTGAGGAGTCGAATGAACGAATTTCAAGAATAGGACGAGTTCCCAAACTTTTGAGAGAATATGTAATATGCTCACGTAGGATAACAAGTGACTCAAAAATCTGAATATGCATTTCTTTTAAATAATCTTTTGAGAATGCCATTCGGTAGCGGTTGTAGCTGGTCTTTGGGTTGCGATCGACCATTGGATGATGCTTAACATGACCTCTTAAAGTGAGAGGTCGGCTGGGCCATTTGCTGAGAGGTTGGCTTGAGGGATGTGTTTCGAATTTCTAAGGTGAAGGGATTTTCTTGTTGCTGCTTCTTCAGAACCTCTAAGAGTGAGGTTAACTTTGATTTTGATAAGGTCAAGGGTGGTGATGGAATCCTCTAAAAGTGAGAGGATGGACTTTGGAATTGGTTTACGGGATTTGTCCAAGAGGGAATTTTTGTCGCTTCTTCTCGCGAGTTTGTTGTGATTTCAGCAGGTAACTTGATCACGATAGGACCTTCACTCGATGTCTCGTTTTCACAACCTTTGAGATGGGAGGTTCACTTCAGAGTGATGGAGGTTTTTTTTTTTTTTTTTTTTTTTTTTTTTTTTTTTTTTTCAAACACCCTCTTATCGAGAAAAGCCTTCGGATTTGTTTGCTCGCGATAGCCCCTAGTGTGTGCCTTAGGATGGTTTTACCTTTTCCTTCTTGGGTTTGGAGGTGATTACTTCCTTTGTGAGTCGAGGGAGCCCCTAGTATGGGCTTCTTTTGCATTCCGCCTTTCTTGAGCTTGGAGGTGATTTCCTCCTTTGTGAATCAAGGGAGCCCCTAGTATGGGCTTCTTCCTTAGGGTCTCAAAACTTGTCGATCTTGAAATGAAAGGGTATTATTTAGTGAGGATAAGGTTATGGCTTCCTATGGTGAGAGGTTTAAGCTTCAATCGCTACTGGATGGCATTCTCAAAAGAGTATTTAAAATAAATGCAAACTCATTTAACCGACTTATTAAGTAAGGCAGAATGTATTCGGACCATGAGAAAGATATGTGAGCATATTCAATGAAAGCTTATCGATCAAATGGAAAATCAGAGGAGACGCGAGATTGGGGGGTTGGTGAGCCCCAAGTTGATATTCATGCAGCACTTGTGAAGGATAGGAACAACTCCTTGCATTTTCTTTAAATTGCAGTGGCGTGAGCAGCTATTTTCTGATGATGAGCAACAACGGTCTTTGTGCTTGTCTTGATCATATGGAAAGGAGGTCAAGTGGGGGAGAGTGTATTTGGGGAAGTGTATGTTTGAGAAGGTATAACGGGTATGTACAAGGAGTGTATGAAAAGTAAGAGAAGGGTGTATAGGGATGGTGTATATGAAGAAGGAACGGTGAGCTGTTTACTCCAATCAAAGCATTCATTCATTGTTTACTTTATTAGCCGGTGAGTTTATCAGTGAGATTAGCAACCAAGTGATAATTATAAATAAAACAATCTTCTTGAAAGTAATGCGAGATTATGTCTCAAGTCTAGAGAGTAAAGAAAGAAAGACTCTTTTATTATTGAAGCAACCAATCTAAAGTGGACATTACATGTCAATGCCCAAAGACACACTAGAACCTACAAGACTGAATGAATCTAAATCCTTCCTTGAAGTACGAGGGCTTCTTCATCCATGAGGCCTTGGGTCTTCCCTTGGTTGATCAATCTTTGAATTGAGCGTTTCAGTTGCACACATTTGTCAGTGGTATGCCCAGCGTACTTGTGGTATTTGCAAAACTTGGATGTATCTAAGTCTTCCTTTGGGTTAATAGGCTTGTAGTTCTCGAGCGGCTCGATCAAATTCTTTCCCACTAAAATGTCGAAGAACTCACCCACAGGCATTCCTAAGTCATCAAAATGTTCCTTGTTGATCTTCTTCTTGGGTATTGATGCCTTTAGTTGGTTGGTAGCCACAGCAGGCATCCTGAATGAGAAATTCTGATGTGTAGGACCATAAGGGGAACCATAAGCATGTGGATGATAGGGACCCCGGAATTGAATAGGGGGAGGAACTCTTCTCAAGTATTCCTGAATGTCAGACAAATGGTGCTGCTCAATTTCATGCATGTCTTTGAGGAGGTTGATCACTCCCAACCTCATGTTTGAGACTTCTTTGAGGGCTTCGATGCTTTTCTCCGGAGACATGATGTGGAATTCTCAGAACATATGGCGGAGTCAAACCAATGAGTTGAATTAGATTCATAATTAATCTTAAGGCATCCTTGAGAAAATATTTGACCTCCACAATTTTGAGTTTGACTGGCTGAAGTTGCCTACGTAACCCTTACCATTTAAGGCATGAGTCTCAGGTCACCGTAGTTCGAGGGGGCCCCGATTGATGATACAACCAGGGTTAAGTTTAGAGAAAAAGAGAGGATGAATGTAAAAGAGTCCATTTGGTGAAAAAGGGAGAGGAAGATGACTCGATCCTTGGTCAAATATAAGTGAGGGTGATCTAGGCAGGCTAATCGGACTTGGTAAGTTGGCTTAGGTAGGCCCTAGATGGTGGTTTGATCTATATGGGTCGAGAGAGGTTTGATCTAGGTGGGTCTTTGGCTGAAGGGTGCTAGAGATAAAGGATCTAAACTATGGATGGTTTTAAGGCTAAGGGAGCAGACTATGGAAGGTTCAAGAGATGAGAGGTAGAACTTTGAAGGGTCCTAACTTGAGGATGTAGACTGTGGGTGGTCAAAGGTAGAGGAGTGGACCATGGATGGTCCAAGAGACGAAGAACATACCTTGAACGGTCCAAGATATGAGGAGTGTGGACCTTGAAGGGTCCAAGAGATGAGGAGTGGACCTTAAAGGGTCCAAGAGAAGAGGAGTGAACCTTGAAGGGTCCAAGAGAAGAAGAGCGGACCTTGAACGGTCCAAGATAAGAGGAGTGGACTTTGAACGGCCCAAGGTATGAGGAGTGGACCTTGAACGGTCCAAGATATGAGAAGTGGACCTTGAATGGTCCAAGATTAGGCGAGTGGACATAGTATAGGAAGAGCACCACGAAGGGTCAAAGAGTGGACCTTGAACGGTCCAAGATAGAGGACCTAGGGCGGTCCTAGGGCGGTCCGAAGGGTAGAGTGTGGACCTTGAAGGGTCCAAGAAGTAAAAGCGGACCTGAGGGTCCTAGAAATGGAGAGTGGACCTCGAAGGGTTCTAAATTGAGGAGTGGACCTCGAAGGGTCCTAGAAATGAGGAGCGGACCTCGGAGGGTCCTAGAAATGAAGAGCGGACCTCAGAGGGTCCTAGAAATGAGGAGCGGACCTCGGAGGGTCCTAAAAAATGAGGAGCGGACCTCGAAGGGTCCTAAAAAATGAGGAGCGGACCTCGGAGGGTCCTAAAAATGAGGAGCGGACCTCGAAAGGTCCTAAAAATGAGGAGCGGACCTCGAAAGGTCCTAAAAATGAGGAGCGGACCTCGGAGGGTCCTAAAAATGAGGAGCGGACCTCGGAGGGTCCTAAAAATGAGGAGCGGACCTCGGAAGGTCCTAAAAATGAGGAGCGGACCTCGGAGGGTCCTAGAAATGAAGAGCGGACCTCGGAAGGTCCTAAAAATGAAGAGCGGACCTCGGAGGGTCCTAGAAATGAAGAGCGGACCTCGGAGGGTCCTAGAAATGAAGAGCGGACCTCGGAAGGTCCTAAAAATGAAGAGCGGACCTCTGGACCTCGGAAGGTCCTAAAAATGAGGAGCGGACCTCGGAAGGTCCTAAAAATGAGGAGTGGACCTCGGACGGTCCTAAAAATGAGGAGCGGACCTCGGAAGGTCCTAAAAATGAGGAGCGGACCTCGGAAGGTCCTAAAAATGAAGAGCGGACCTCGAAGGGTCCTAGAAATGAAGAGCGGACCTCGGAGGGTCCTAGAAATGAAGAGCGGACCTCGAAGGGTCCTAGAAATGAAGAGCGGACCTCGGAGGGTCCTAGAAATGAGGGATAGTTAAGCACTTTATTTACAAAAAAGCCCTCTATTTTATAGACCCTACTCTTGGTTGGAAGGGATACCCCTTTTTCGCAACTAAAGGTCCTAACGTGGTGGATCCTAACGCTTGAGTCTCATATAGACATTTAAGATGATATATTTATGGAGAAATGATAAGACCTAAGATAAGACAAGATCAAGCATTCAACTTCGGCACGTCCTTTAAAGGAAATCAAATTTTTTTTTAGTGCCTTTATTTTCTTTATAGATCTTGACTTATCATTGATTCGTATCATTGACTCAACACAAAGACCTTATTAATTGTCTACATGAAAAACTAGTCAAACCAACCGGTCACGGGAAGTGTACTCCTAGCAAAGTGGGTGACACAAGGGTTAGGTTTCGAGGCTCCCAGGGTGCGCGATGAGTGGATGGCCAAGTGAGACTCGGAAGGGAGGCAACATGATCACCACACTTCCCGCACTTTGGCTTCTCCGAAGGGTTAAGGGGTAGCTGTGCAGTGTGACACGGATTCTAGTGGTAGTGTGAGGTAAAAAGTCTAATTCTTTTTTTTAAGGAAAAAAGAGAAAGATTTTTTTTATGAGATGCATGCATGCAATGCAACAGTTAAGAATAGGAGAAAAAGAAAAAGGAAGTAAAAATACAACACCATACAAGAAAACGAAAGTCTGACCCACTTAGTTTGAAAAGATTTCAAAACAATCCCCAGCGGAGTCGCCACTGTGAATACCCCGTCCCGATGCAACGCGCATTCGGAGGTTTGAAATAAATAATTATAAAAATGTCGGACCGAAATGGGATATTCATCTAGTGACACTCGCTTTAAACCATATTAAAATATTAGTTTAAATTTTGAGAGTCGCCACGCCACTTTGATATAGCCCAAAGCTTTGAAAAAAGGCTAAACAGTTAATTGGGTTCGGGGGTCAAGTTACAACAGAAGAAGAAACGTTATCACTCCTATTGCCCAACGAATCGGTCTTTCTAGCATGTGGGGTGTTGGTTGTGTGCGGTGTTTACGGGAATAGATAGAAGAAACGGGATCATGCACAAGGAGGAGGGGAGAGAAAGAATTAATTGATGATCACACCCTAGAACCTTTGAGTTAGGCCCTCGGAAGATGCACTAATCAACGTTCATCCTTGGGGGATTGTTGATCATGGGATAATTATAATTAAGGTGGAAGGAAAGAAATAGTTCCTAGATCCATTGGGTTTCTTGGCGAAACCCTAGATCATCCTCGGCTATTGCATATTTAAATTAAAACAATTCTAAATCTAGCATATATGACATAAGCAAGAAATAAAGTAATTAAAATACTAAGCATGCAAATAATAAATCTAACATAATAATAAAGACAATAATAATAAAGACAGAAAAAATAAACAGAAGACTTACCTAATGATGGCAAGGCTTTTGGATCGAATCTATAAAGATTCGAAGAACGTGCTTGATAAAATATTTAGACTTAGAAAACTCGAGTTTAGTCTCGAGTTTTCTATGGAGGAAACCTCAAGTTTTGCCTTGAGTTTTCCGTAGAATAATTCCGTGTTCAAAGTGTGAGGCGGAGTGGGGTTTATATAGTGAAAAGAATTGGGGAGAACGTTTTACGAAAGCGATGTGGGAAAAGGCAAAAGGCCGATCGGCCAATTACTGCTTTGGCCCAAATTGAATTTCTCCTGGCCTAACCTTGCTGCCCAGCCGGCCCTTAAATGGCCTTGAATGGCCTAGAACTCTCGGCCAGCCCCAACAAGAAGTGGCCGGCCACCTCCCTGTCCCTCTGCCATAGTCCTTGTGCAAATGGCCTTATCATTTTGGTATAATTATTCGTTTCGTTCCACTATTTTGCAGTCGCATTTTGATCACTTTAATGACTTCTATTGCAATTCGCTCTTTAGGATTTTATCTTTCATTTAATCCCAGGAATTTTTATATATCAAATTCGTCCCAAATTTCCATATTTCCTGTTTAGTCCTTAAATTTCCAATAAATTCCAATTTGGTCCAAAAGCTTTCAAATGCCAATTTAGTCCCTGAATTTTCCCGAATTGCGCTTCAGTCCCTGCACTCATTAAAACACTTTTTTCGGACCGGGTACTAACAGATGGCCGGATTGATAAAGTTTTATCTTGAAAGAGGTTGAAATCGACGACGAAACTGCCATCTGTAGGTCTGCAGAACTCCTTTATCTCGCGTGAGACACGCCATTTCGCGCGAGATAAGGCAGTCAGTGGACAATTCTGCCCTTCCCTCGTTATCTCGTATGCAGTTTACTCCAAACTAATGGTCGTTAGTCAAAACTTAACTAAACATGATGAAATGATGGATTTCCACTTCTTGACTCAAGGCGAGACTTAGAGTGGTATTAATCTGCTCTGATGGGTTCAGAATGGGGTGTCTACAGAGCCCCTCGTCCACAAGTCTTATGGAAGAAGTCATGTCGATGATAGAAAAGACATCATTCTGAACATCAGGATGGTCGGGCCGCATGGCTTCCTACGTATCTCTATCGAAGAATCAGACCATAACGTAGTTGGACTCCAAATCACAAAAATGCTGCTTTACGTATTTTGAAAATCATTTTGAAAATCAAGGAGATTTTGTTTTTTGAAAAGGTAAATTCATACTGAGGAATCAAATCAAGACCCAATTCTGAATATACCTATCTGTCTTAAGATTCGCCTATCTGGATTCCGAACATGCGGGAAAATATGTTAGAAAACAAAGGCTTACCTGTTTGGTCCTTGAGTTCTGCCGATTTTGTGACTTCGCCTGTCTGGACTCCGAATCGGGCTTTTTGTTGAGGATGACGATTCACCTATTTGGGCGTTGAATCGAGCTTTTTGATTTGATGATTCACCTGTCTCTGGGCGTTGAATCGAGCTTTTTGTGATGATGATTCACCTGTCTGGGCATTGAATCGGACTTTTGATTTGACGATCCACCTGTCTGGGCTCTGAATCGGACTTTTGGATTTGAGGATTCACCTGTCTGGGCTCTAAACCGGGCTTTTCTTTTGACGATTCACCTGTCTGGGCGTTGAATCAGGCTTTTCTTTTGACGATTCACCTGTCTGGGCTCTAAATCGGGCTTTTTCTTTTGACGATTCACCTGTCTGGGCTCTGAATCGTGTGGGATGAATTGATCTCTGGATCAATTATTTTTGGGCGACTGGTACCGTATTGGGCGATTGTGCAGGTGTCACGTTCGGCTCGTTCCGTGACTTGCAGTGCCGATTTTTCCATGTTTTCTTGCTAGTGCATCACTTCCAAGGGTAAATGTGTCAAAATTTTGAATTTTGACGTTGCGTAGACGCTTATTGTCGAGGACAATTTCGTACATTTCCAGAAGGTTTATCTTGCGCGAGATGGCTTGTATCGTGCGATACATCTACTGTCGAGGCAATATAACAACAGCTGTTGTTTATTTTGAAAAACATCCATTTTTCAAATTTTCTTTCCCAGCTTGAGCCAAGGGGATTTTCCGAGATTTTTTGGTGCTTTGATTTGTTGATTTCCCTCTTCAATCAACCTTCAATCCCTTCTCCTTCTAATATCAATGGCGCAAGAGAGGAAAAATCTGACTTTTGGGAGTCATTTGCTTGGGAAGGATTACCCCCGTGATGACCTCACTTTTGATAGGGATATGCACATTTCTCATGCCGTTCGTGAGGGTTTGGTAAGAGCTTCTTTCTCAATTCTCATTTCATTCTTGGCTTTGCATTCGAATCCATGTATTTGAATCCCAATTTCATCAAATTGGCAACTTTCTTCATTTTGTCTAGAACTTGGTTCTACCTTGATGCATGCTTCATTTTTGTTGAATTTGTTGGTTGTTTGACGTTGCATTATGTGCGTATGAGTTCCCTACATATCATGAATTGTAGGAGGGGTTGATTCGGGTAGTCGAATGCATCTTGGGCATGTTTTTCATGTGCGCACGCCAACTGTTCGATGAAATGCCTCAATGAAAATTTTCTTCTATTTCTTTGAATTTTTGCCATGGGATGATCTCTAATGTTGCCCCTTTGCTTTTCCTCTGTTTTGCAGTCGTACAGGCCAACCAAAAATTGTCGTGGGAGTTCGAAGCTTGCCAAGGCTTTGTGGGACAAAATTAAGGGCTTAAACGGTGTTCGAGCTAGGATGGCTCAAATGGGGCTCCTTACCTTCGTTGAAAATATCCGGGGAATGAGGCGAACTCCCCAGGTTCTTCAGGCAATCAGAGAGAGGTGGTGGGATACTACCCATACGGTGTATATTCGCTTCGGGGAAGCCACTATGACCCCGATAGATTTTCTTGCTATCACGGGGTTGGAGTTCACCGGTGTTTCCCTCCCGAAGACTGCGGGTTACAAGCCTGCGAGTCCTGCCGTATGGAGGCAGCTGATTGGTTTTGCCCCTAACAAGGTTAAGGGTTTTACTGCTGAGTTGTCACCCCTCCAGGCTCAGCTTGAGGCTTATGTGGATAAGCCAAATCCGAACACCGATCGGTTGGTGAGGGGTGCTCTCTGGTATATTCTGTCAGAGACTATTTTTGCTAACCATTCTTCTACGGCTCGCCTCTCTCTCTTGGGTTTGTTGGTTGATTTGGATGCTGTGAGGACGTATGACTGGGGCTCAGCCGGGCTGGCCTTCTGTTATCACGCCATGGATGAGGCGCGTAGGCATACCAAGGATACTCTATCTGGGTATTCTTATGCTTGGGAGGTATGCTTTTGATTCTATCTTTGTCTTTTATCTATAATTTTTGTCTGTGTTTTGTACTGAATCTGTTCTATTTTCTTGTACAGATATGGGGATATGTTGTCTTCGGATTGTACAAGTTTGAGCTGGATAGCCGGGACCCTATGTTTCCGGATATCAGGAGGTGGAGCCACCCCAATCGAATCGTGGATGAGGATCCGCCGAGGTTCACTGCCATATAGGGTGCCAGAGGATCCGCCGAGGGCGATGTACCCCACCCACTTCATTCCTGATGACGATTATGCCGATCTTGTGGAAGGTTGTGCAGCGACTGATTGCGTTGTCCGGGGAGCTTCATATGAGGCGTTCTTGCCTCGACTGATGGGTCCCCTCCTGGTAGGTGCTAGGCGGTCATTTGCTCGAGCTTCCACTTCTGCCTCAGCCTCAGGTTCGTCAGCCCCCAGCTCTTCTTCACAATATGCAGGTCCTGTGCCTTTTGCGCCGGATTATGGTCCTCCAAGCTATACATACATGATGGGGAGCATGCCGATGGTGGGCCACATCCCGATCTCGGACCATATTCTTGAGGGTTACCGCCTCCCATCCGATGTCTCTTCGGTACGTTTCTGTTCCCGTCCATATATATGTATATGTTCGACTTTGTCTGAGCCTCCCTTTTGTTATCAGATTACCATGTCCGCGGCTGATTACAACCGTGGGGTGAGCAGGATGGCTGAATTGATGTCCTTGGTGTCGGACCTGTTTGAGCGGCTATTTCAGAAGGCGGCTTTGGCAGCGTCGATGGTAGCCTCTGCAGTGACCCCGTCTTGTGGAGCCAAGCGGTCGAGGAGGGACAGTAGCCCCAACGGTGGTGAAGGCGGAGGTGCCGGCGGCTCGAGCGACTTGATGGCGTGATCCCCCTTTTATCCCCATTCATTTCTTTGAGAACTTGTAAATATTGGCCGTGTGGGCCCAGACAATTTTATCTTTCTTTTGTACCTGTTAGCACGTAGGTGTAAGTACCCCAATCTGGATCACCCTCTTCTGAACACCCGGGAAACACCGCAAACTCACTCAAACGCAGTCTCGAACACCCGAAAACCTCAAAAAACCCTCAAAGGCCCAAAAAACCACCAACCAAACCAAGGGGGGCCTGCCTGGGACAAAAAAACACAAAAGGACTTTTTGGGAATTATGCAAAAATTGAAAAAGCATAGAAGGTCTGTACGGACCTCTTTGCATGCTTAAAGGTCCGTACGGACCTCTTTGCTACCAAACCTCATAATTACTGAATCCCCTTAAAGTCCACATTATTCCCTCAAATTCGGGAAAACTAAAATCTTGGATTACCTAGGAGGTCCGTACGGACCTTATTGCAAATTTTCCTACATTATAAATAGAGGGCTCCCCCTCCCTCATTTTACACAACTTCCTCTTCTCCTCTCCTCCTAAGCCCTCTGGCTCCCCCTCTAAGTCCTTCCGAGCCAATCCCGATCCCTTTCGGTTTCTTTCGGGGCCTTTCGAGCTCCCTTGTGGTGCTCCGAAGCCCTTCCGAGCGCTCTCGAGACGCTCCCGCGCTGCCCCGAGGCACTCTCGAGGTACTCTGAGGCCCCTCGTGGTACTCCCAGGCCTTGCCTGGTCTCTCCCGAGGCGTCCTGGCCCTTTCCGAGCCAAACCGGCAATTCAGATGCACACCGAACCTCTGCCCGAATTCAGCCAACGATCCCGTCGCACGCCGAACCTCTGCCCGAATTTAGCCAATGATCCCTGCGATCCCAACGCACGCCGAAACTCTGCCCGAGTGCACACCTGATAAACCCGAGGCACGCCGAAGCTCTGTCCGCAGACAACCGGCACATCCCGAAGCAATCCCGGTCCGTCCCGGAACACTATTCCATCCTCAAACACTATTTCCCAGCGGAAGACAGACACGAACCAACATTGGTAAGGCTTCCTTCCTACACTATTTCAATACATTTCAATACGTAGTGTACAATGTAGACATCCGACACAGCATGCATTTTTAAAAGCACACACACACAACATTTAAAGAAAGAAGGGGTATCGAAAGACTCGTTTTTACGAGGCTACTCGGGTGAGCTCTAATATTCTAATATTCTCTTCCCGAGGAGTAACCTGACCTCCAAACTCAAAACAGTTTATTTTTAAACTGATGCCTTTTCTCAATGTTTTGGGCTTAATCAAAACGGCGTGGCGACTCTACAAAGCAAACACAACAGCGAGACACCTCCCTCCAACGCAAAAGCAAAAATGCCAGATGCCGGGGCGCGATTGCGCTGCCTCTCGGATCCGGATAATTTCAGTTGGCGACTCTGCTGGGGACTATTTTGTTTTAAAAAAAAACTTTTAAACAAAACAAAAGATTTTTTTAAAAACAATGATGAGGGTCAAACTTTCATTTTACCCATTTCTTTAACTGTTGTGTGTGTGTGCATGGGCTTTACGTTTTATTTTACAAAAAAAAATAAAAATACAAAAAAAAAAAAAGCATCAATATACATCTGTGTACATACATTTAAAATTCTTCAAAAAACTTCTGTTTTACTCAGAAAAAGAATTTTAGCGACCGCACACTACTCGCACTGCTGCCTCGGTACACCGCACGCTACTCGCACTGCTGCCTCGGTACACCGCACACTACGCGCTTCTTTGCCTCGGATCCGCACACTACAACCCTCAACCCGGAGTGGTCTCAGTTGCAGTCCGTTTGGTCTTCCTAGGCCTCTTGGATGCGCACGGGATCATTCCAAACATCCCATCCTAGCCAAGTGTCAGCCCTGCACGCTTGAGTCACACTCTATCCAGACTCGGTTGGTTTTTACCCAGTCCGTGTCATACAGCTTGGAACTCAAGATCCCTTGCGCAAGCAAAGCGATGAAAGGTCATGCTAAAATCATGACCCGATCTTGACTTTCCGAAGCTACACCCAGACGATGTTCCGTCCCGGATATACATCCATGCCCACATGACACCACGTCATCAAGCCTTTAATACGTCAGCCATGACAATATGACCCAGCCAACGCCTAACGTCACAGATCCCTTGGGCAAGCAAGGTAAAGAGAGGTCATGCCGAACTCTTGACCCGATCTTGACTCAGGTGCCGGCTCGGCTCACTATTCACATGGCTAACGCATTAAAACGAACATGACAGGCTCGATCCTTAAGTTCGATTTTTCTTTAAGGCCGGTAGAAACCGCTTGCCCTATAGGACCCTCGCTCAGGGCTGTCCACCCCGGGATATCGAAATACAGGTGCAAAATGAGGGGCTTATAGCCGCACAGATGGTCTCCACTGACTCAGGATCTAGCATAGTTGTGAAAAAGAAGAGCGATCTTTTCCAACCTACCTAGGATTCTGAGAAAACACTGTTTTAAGTAAATTAAAACAACAAAAAGAAATAAATAAATAAAAGCGAAAACCGCATGTCACGTGAGCTTTCCCCCCTTTTTATCCCGAAAGGCCTTCCCATGTCTAAACCTTACCCGTCACCCCCTCTAGCGAACCGAGAGTGGTTGGGAATACCCGGGAGTCGCCTTTTCAGTATCAAGGTCACAAGGTCCGACAGCCCTTCCGGTTCAGCGGTCCGCACCGTCTGCTACTCCCCCATAGCGGGATCAATAGATAACAGTGAGGAAAACGGAACCCCGCCACTAAGAAACCTTCAGACAATGGAGGAGGTGCTGCGAGCCTTCGAGACTCTCAAGAAGCGCCAAGAGGAGCAGCAAGCCTGGATCGTAGACACCCTGCACCTTCGAGGAACCGTTGCTGTTCCCCAACCTGATGGGACCTTCGTTCTCATAGAAGACGAAGAAATACCAGCTCCCCCGGGTCCTCAAAGCTATCAGTAGGTCCCATCTCCGCCAAGCTACGAGATCCCAGCAACGCAGGGTAGCTCTCGCTCAAAGCTCCACTCAGGCATCAGTCAAGCAGCTCCGACATGCCCGCCTCAGCACAGTCAATTTCCCGACCTTGCGCCCCAAGCTCAGTATCAACAACACACATACGGGCCTGCTCCACCAGATCCCAGTGCATCTCGGTACCCTCCAGGATTCAATCATCTGCCTCTATTCAAGCCCCGTAGCCATAACAAAAAATCCCCATGCTTAACCGGGACAGGCATCCCAAGCGGATATCCTGACATCTCAAACCTGCCACCCGCTGGTCTGCCACTTGGGGCTAATGAAACATTTCCCCAATTTCCAAACACAACCCTTAGCGGCCCGGGCAATCACGCCCTTAATTTCAACACTCCAGAGTACGGGTTGGTATACACTCAATTGCCTCCCCAAGAATCCCGAATGGCGATCCCATCAGCCAATCCACCACATCTTCGGTATCCATCCCCGAATACGGCAACCCGCCTCAGCCTGCCGATCCCCACATGGCTTGGTTGATCGAGCAAATGAAGGACATGCAAGGCAAACTAGCCAGTTCTCGGAAGGACTCCCTCATGCCCACTGATCCAAACAAGGTGGTCCCGCTTCCTCCGAAATTCAGGATGCCGGAAATGGAAAAGTTTGACGGGACAGAATGCCCAAAGACCCACATCGACACCTATGTCTTGGGTATGAGAGCCAAAGGGGCAACCCCTCAACAAATGGCGGATCACTTCCAGCATTCTCTCAAATCCACAGCGCTAAGGTGTTTCCTCAACGTAAAGGCAAAAAACCGCTCCACGTGGGACCAAATCAGCGAGATCTTCCTGGAGAAGTACCGCGCCAATCTTGAGTGGGAGACAAACCGCCACGATCTACAAGCCACCGAACAAAAGGACGACGAGCCTGTGGGTGAGTTCTACAAAAGATGGAACTGGAAGCTAAGCGAGATAATGGATCCGCTTTCCAAGGAAGAACAAATGGACATCTTCCATTCCTGCCTCAAACCATCTCTGAGAACCTTGATCAGCCATCACTTCTATCCAGATCTCCGAGCCATGGTCAACGCCGGAACCAAGTTCGAAAAGACCCTGAGCCTTCAGAAGACAACAGCAACCTCTGCTTCGTCTTACCGATATCGGACAAACCTGTCAAATCCAGCACATGTCCCGAACAAAGGAAAAGAGGCAGCCGGAACGGTACACTACATCCAAAACGGAGCTCAAGTAAACCGTGATCAGGCACCCCCGAGGAACAACAATCCCCCTCGCATCCGACAGTTCCAGCATTTCGACAACCTCGAAATGCCTCTGGGCCAAGTATTCGAGGCATTGGTAAAGCGAAATCTCCTCAAGACTCTCGAGAATTTCCAACCAAAGACTCTCAAGCCCAACATGGATATGAGCAAGCACTGCGCCTTCCACAACTACCCCGGTCACACCACCGACAATTGCTTCGTGCTAAAGTAAGTGGTTCAGGGGCTAATCGAAGAGGGAAAGTTGGAACACCCCCGTGGCCCCAATACCATTGGAAATCCATTCCCTCGAAACAACAGGGTGAACACGATATCCTTCGATGAAATTCCAAGCGAGAGTAGGCCTCCTGCAATCTCCGAAACCGTCAACATGCTATCCCGCTACGACTGGGAACGCGAAACCAAAGTCAAACGGTCCCGTGACCGGGAATCCAGACAAGAACGCCTAAGGGCAAGTGTCTCCCTAAGATCTCTACCATGATCAAGACACACCAATGGATGGATCGAACGCTCCCCGGAGGAGACTGAATTGAACGGCAGCACCGGAAGCGGTCTAGCCTTCACAGACGAAGACTTGCCGATATGTGAAAATAGACACAACGAGGCTCTCCTCATCCTCATAAAGATAGAGATGTTCTACCTCCCGAATGTCTTAATCGATAACGGCTCCGCGGTCAACATCATTGCCTTGAGCACACTGAAGCGACTCTGCGTCGACCGCTCCCTTATGAGACCTTCGCCCCGGATAATCCGAGCTTACGACTCCACTCCACGCCCTGTCGTAGGAGTCATCAATCTAAGGATTCAATTCGACGCGCAATTGGAGTCGGTGGAATTCCAAGTTTTGGATATCAAACCAACCTTCTCTGCCCTGTTGGGATGACCTTGGCTGCACCAGATGAAAGCAGTATCATCTACTCTTCACCAATGCGTGAAATTCGTCAACGCCAAGGGAATCCTCGAGGTAATCCGCGGAAGCAGCACGATGGCAAACGCTTGGTCGGCAAGCTATGACCCAGAAGAAGGTCCCGACATGACCGAATACTCCTCCGCAGGCGAATCTCCAGCCCTGTCACGCTACGAAGTGGATCCCTACATCCACACTCTAAGCCGCAATGAGCTAGAGATTGAAGAGCTCACGGGCCAAGACGACAACTCCAAATTATGCGACTGCGAAGAATGCTTGAAAGAGGATCAAGAGATGGATGACCAGATGGAGCTTGATCGAGGAGTATACCCATACTTCACCGAAAACTGGCTCATCACCGACCCACTGGTGCAGGACAACCCTCTTACCGACACGCTTGGATCTCATGGGGACAGCCATCACAGCATAGTCCAATTCAACGTTCCGGTGTCTGACCTGGAAGAACAGTGGCGCAACCTCCTCCAAGGTCCGATCAGAGAAGGAGAGATAGCATGCCCCCTCGATTCAGACATCGTAAATGTCGTCCAAGCAAAGATCCCAGATAAGGAGGCAGATTCTATGAAAATGATCAACATCAGCAAGAATCAACTCCGAATCAGCGAATGCTTCGCCCTCCTGGAAGTAGCTCTCAGCGACTTTTATCATCAAGGTCCCCTAAGGTCTGGCAGCAACACTAATGGAGGGACATCATCAAAGGAGCAACCAAAACCTCCGCGATCTGGTTTGAAGTCGAACCACATGCAAGCTATCCTCCGGGATCCGTGTCAAATAAAGAGTGGCCACCAAAGCTATCGCCGTCCTCTCTCGACTTATAGCCCGCAAAGAGTAATGAATCCTGGTCCAATCCCTCATCGCCTAAAGTCTAGCTTCGAGTCATGTTGTCTAGGAATTCACGTCTTTTGAGTCATCTGACGGCTTTATGCCCGAAGATTGGGAGTCCATGATCAACAATGTATCTTCTCTACGCTTTCAATAAAAGGTCCGACCTTTCTAAAATCTCTTTTCATTGCATCTTTAACGAATGATGAGTTAACTAATCAAAACAGTTAATAACAATTCATCTAACAAAGAAGCAGACACATTAATTGAACGAATACATTAAACAAACATTTAAGCATACTGTTAAACGAGAGAAAAACCGGGCCCAAGCTGTCGAGAAAGGTTTCGATTACAGTGAGTTGGAGAACTACTGAAGAGCCAAAGAGACGCAAATCGGGAGCCTCCTTATCAGCATTGCATGTCGATCAGATCTTCCAATACCTCAAAAACGGGGAAACCGCCTTCATGAACGAGGAAGGTCAATGCAAGGAAGGAGTCAAAGCCAAGAGCATCATGGCCCTAAAACGCCTCGCCTCTCACTTTGTCATCCTTGGGGACATGCTATACAAAAAATGCTACCAAGGACCGCTCCTACGCTGCATCAGCCAGGAAAAGGCAAGCAAGCTCATGAACGAAGTCCACAACGGGGCTTGCAGCCCCCACATGAACGCCAGAGTCCTGATGCAAATCATTCTTCGGATGGGCTACTACTGGATCTCCATGGAGGCAGACTGCATCCACTTTGTCCGAAGCTGCGACAAGTGTCAACGGTTCTCCAACCTCAATCATCTACCTCCTCACGATCTCTACTGCATGACTATGCCCTGGCCTTTCGCCACATGGGGAATCGAGTCATCGGGAAAATCGCTCCGCCAGGTAGCAACGGCCACAAGTTCGTCTTGGTAGCCATCGACTACTTCACAAAGTGGGTCGAAGCCAAGTCTTACAAGGTGCTCACCTCCAAGAAAGTAGCACATTTCCTAAAGGAAAACATCATCTGCCGATACGGCATCCCGAACGAGGTCATATCAGACAACGGCTCCCATTTTGAAGGAGAATGCGACAGACTGCTGGCCGAATTCAAGATCACGCACCACAAGTCTTCTCCCTACCGACCACAAACGAACGGCGCCGTAGAAGCAGAAAACAAGATCCTCGAACGGATCATCCGAAAAATGACCACCCGAGGACGTGATTGGCCCGAGAAGCTGCACCTGGCACTTTGGGGCTACCGAACATCAGTCAGAACAGCCACGGGAGAAACTCCATTCGCCATGACATACGGGATGGAAGCAGTACTGCCCGTTGAATTGGAAATTCCCTCACTCCGAGTGCTGCTGGAAAATGAAATCAACGAAGTCGAATGGCTCCGAAGCCGACACGACGAACTGGATCTGCTAGACGAGCGACGACTAAAGGCCATGGAACACGTCCGAGCCTACCAAAGCCGAATGGCTAGAGCTTTAGACAAGAAAGTCAAGTCCCGAGACATCAGGGAGGGCGATCTGGTACTCAAAGAAAAGCCTCCCACTCGAAACAACCCACTGGGAAAATGGGAACCAACATGGATCGGCCCTTTTGTGGTTCAAAAGATCTTCTCCGGAGGTGCCATGAAGCTGACAGACCTAGACGGCAATCCCTTCATGAATCCAGTCAACGGAAGCAAACTTCGCAGATACTTCGCCTAAAGAAGACCAACTGTGCATCTCTTGGCACTCAATGTAGTGTCGAACTACGCAGACCTGAGCCCTCTAGTCCGGGGGAACGTAGGCAACCTTAATTTGTACGGTCTAAAAACACAAAAAAAAGTCAAAAGTTTGAATGTCAATCAAAATCTCCATCAAACTAAACACTTTCCAAGAGCATGCCCCCAACATCACCTTGACCAAGTCAAACAACGACGGCAACATCAAAGGACATCCGAAGGTCACTCAGCGTCAAACGACTGACCCATGTCAACTTCCAAGCCAGGGGCTTGTCTTCACCCTCACACGCTTCAAAAAAAAAAAAGAGCTCGAGCAAAGGCTCTCAAAAAAAAAATAATAAGCTCAAACAGAAGCTACAAAAAAAAGAGAGGTCAAGAGCCCGACGCCAACAAACAAGAGGCAAGGAAGCCACGGAGAAGACCGTCAAAACGACTTGTCAAGGGATCATCCAACCTCCCATCCAAATACAAAACCCAGGCGAAAATGGATTGCCGTTAAGGCCCAGGCTGCTTCAGTCCGCAAATGCAACAGAAAGGTCCAAAGCTGGACGCCATCAAGGGTCAATAAGGAAATAAAAGGCGAACAAGAGATCTTGCGTCTCGACAAAGCTTTAAAAGTAAATCACAAATCACTAACGATTACAATATTTCTTGATGAGTTCAAGCACGGTCTACTCTCAAGTTCACAACATGCTAAAAGACAACTTAATACATTTAACAAATAATGTGTTTGCAATGCAATGAATGGATACCTAGGAGGTCATTCCGCGCCACCTGCGCTTGTCCCCTCGCCATTCTTCCCTTTCTTCCCTCGTCCCCGGCGAGTCTTCTTTCGCTCCACGTGAGCCAACTCTGTCTCTCTCAATCCTAGATTAGGGGTCCTCCCCGTAGAGTCAAACAATCTAGTAGCTCGCAGGGCTTCATTCGCCCGTGCTTCGGCTCGAATCTCCTCCCTACGAGTCTGCAAAAGAGGACCTCTCTCCGTCAGTCGGTCAACTCTGGTCTTGTAGTCAAACAAAGCGTCTCCCGTAACATCCTGAGGGTCAGACCAGGCTTCGACACTCCTAAGGCAATAGCTACGACGGCAATCGAGCCCCAGAATCGCTTCACGCCTGCTCCCCAAAATCACTTGGGACTGCCCAACACGCTGCTCGTACCAATCCAGGTACTCGGTGGTCAATACAACACTCTCCCGACGTCGAAGGAGCACCATAGGAGGGAAAGCGGAATACTTCCATACCCTCAGAAAATACAAAAGAGCACCTGGAGCTGCCATACAAAGAGGAGCTACCTCCGCAGTGACAAGGTCATCCCAGCCCAACAAAGGTTCCTGCCTCATCCCGAACTGTCGGGAAACAAGTGACAGAATGTAGAAGGAGGACCAAGACAAACCTGGAACTCTGACAACATAAGACCCTTCCTGAAAGGCCCTCCTAGTCTCGATTCCCCAATGCGGAACCCACCAACGGATCTGATGCATGCCAAGCTGTGCCATCCATCTCTCCCAGGCAGACTGATCCATATCCAATACAAGAAGACGTTGAGCAAAGGTCCACGGGCTAAACGACGTCGAAGCCTCGCGCATAGCTTGAAGTCTCTCTCGCAACCACAAAGTGAGCAAAGCGGGGCTTCCCCCTCTCATAAACCTATCTCCAGTCGCCAGACGATCAATGCAGTGAAGGGTCTCCCCCAGCACCAACGGAACAATATCCTCTCCGGCCCTGCAGTGCCCTACCACATCCAGCAAAGCGCCGTCGCATACCTCAAGGGAGCTGACCATGAAAGCCGTCGCTATCACGCACAAGACAAATGCATCCCACGAGACGTCACTCTCGTCATCGCTCATAAATCGCTCTGGCAGCGCAGAAATGTCAATGTGACCCGAATCAAAGGTCACACCCTGTACTTCTTCCAACGAAGTCCTAAGAAAGCATGCAAGCTTCACGCTCACGGCAGCACCGCCAATCAAAGAAAGAGAGATGGCCTCCACCTCCGGTCCTCCCATCAAAGCCCAAAAATCCTCAAAAGTGGGCATCACTTCATTGTAGGAGAAGCTATACACATGCCTCCTAATGTCCCAGAACCTCGCGGCAGCCCGCAACAATTCCCAATCAAGAACCAACTCCTTAAGGGACCAAATCGAGCAGAGTCGAAACCTTACCTCGAAAGCCCGCCTCTGATGCCTCATACGGTGTCACATCCACATTTTCAGCCGCTTAAGGAAGTATGCTTGCCTCTCCTTCGAAAGCCTCGGCAAAACTCGTGGAACATACGAAAAATCCATGGAAAAAAAATGGAGGTTCCTAGAGAAAATGGGGAAGAAAGCTCGAAATGACTGCAAATGGGAAGTGGGGAAAGTTTATACATCCTGAAAACACTTATCCTTTCCCCAAAAGCAAGGAAGATCCGTACGGACCTTTTTGCACCCTAGGTTGGTCCGTACGGACCTTCTTGCAACTTGGTCCCACATTTCCAGCAAACAGTACAACAACCACTGTTTCCAGCAGGACCTTGCTCCAAACTGCCCAAATTCTGGCCAAAGCCATTTCCGGCAAGCATACGCTACCCACAAATGCACCCCCAGCTCACATGGCATTCACAAATAATAAACAAGCACCAATTCCTAGGACAAACCCCGGGAATCACAAAATATGACATTATATCTTAAAATAAAATACTTTGCTGTGCAAATACAAGTGTTTTATTACAGGTACTCAAAATGTCTGTTGCTAAACAAAAAAATAAACAAAAAAATGGAAAGAGGGAAAGCAAATGAGCCCTACTTCGACTCCTCATCATCAACCTCATCAAACGTGAAGTCGGGCATATCGGTAAACTCTCCAGTCACACCCTCGTCATCCGAATACTGGACCCCCTTCTAAGGCAAGTACTCGAAGTAATTCGCAGGATCGAGCCCGGTAAAAGGATCAAAGAAGGAAGGCTCCGATGAACCCTCTCCCTGAGACTCCTGCGCCGGCAAGAACTGGTGAAAATTCGGCTGCCGCGGGACCCCCGAAGACGTCCCTGTATCCATGCTATGTCGCCCCCGAACGGGTCCCTCCTGCTGCGGCCCTGGCTCGGCCCTGGCTCACAGAATGCCTCGAAGGCATCAACTCGTACGCCGGCACACGCCGCGAAGACTGGCAAGACAGCTTCCCTGCCATCTTCTTCATAAAAGACCGCATCGCCACGTAACGGCGGGTCAACGTGTCAAAGGATCTCCCCGAGACCTGCGCAAGCAAACAACCAAAGAAACGCTCAGTAAAAGAGATACAGTCATACTCAACAAAAGGAAAAAAAATAATACAAGAAAGATGCCAAGAGGGAAAAGAGTAAGCACACTCACCGGCGCATCCAGGTCAACCCGATAGGCAGCAGGAGCTTGCTCAGGGACGGGTACCGACACCCTCCGCCTCGACGAATCCCCGCGTACATAAGTAAAGTCCGGCTCAGGCACCGGAACATCTGGATGACGTGGTGGGCCGTCACCAAGCCGGTACCCCGACGATAGGCCCCGATATTGGCCATAATCTGCGCCTCCACATCGCCATATAACATGCCCAGGCCCCTACGAAGAGAAGGCACAAAGTCCAGCAGCTCAGCTAGCATCCCATCGGACATCCTGTCCCGCCATCTCACTGGCCCTCCTTTGAAGGAAAGCCCGGTAATCGCCACAAAGTCGGTAGGAGTCAGCGTCACCTCTCCCCAGCTCAAATGGAAGGTATGCATGGTGTCCCACCAATACTCAGACAAGGCCAGGAAGATGCTCTTGTTCTTCCTCGTCTCTGCAATCCCGGCCAGGTTCTCCACGAACACGCCCAAACCAGAAGCAAAGACCAGCCTCTTAGGACTCGGCCTACCCTCCCTGGAGATATCCGGCAAATGCTGCCACAGCTCAACTACAGCCTCGAGCGACCCCCGAGACTTCATCTTCTTGGCCTTTCCGGACAAAGGCCCCTCATCCTGCAGGTAAACACAGCAAAGGTACGTCAGTCACAGTACTTAATGCCAAATACCAAAAGGAAACGAAAGCATAAAAAGTCCGTCCCAACACGGCAAAGCATAAAAAAGTCCGTCCCAACATGGCAAAGCATAAAAAAAAAGTCCGTCCCAACACGGCAAAGCATAAAAAAGTCCATCCCAACACGACAAAGACCCGTCACGAAACATGGCACACATTGCACATAATTTTCCCCATACAGTCCGTGACAAAACACATCACACACTGTACAAATTTTCTCAACAGAGGGATTAAGCCCTACACGACATATTTTCAAAAAACCCGTCACAAAAAATGACGCACATTGCACGTAAACTCCCCACAAAGTCCGTCCCAAAAAACACGGCACACACTACATGACACATTTTCAAAAAAAAGTCCGTCCCTACACGACACACACTTTCAAAACAAAACCCGTCACAAAACACGGCACATGTCACACTCTTTTTTACAAAGTCCGTCCCTACACGACGACTTTTTCACAATAGAAATAGCATAGGGTATAAAACACCAAAGCATGCATTTCAACGAGAGGCACTTTATTTTTACAAATAAGAGCTAATCTCCATATTTTTGCACAAAAATCACATACCTTACATGCCCAATTTCAACAATTCATCACGAATTTCACAAAAAAGCATGGCAATAACAAAAAGCCCCAAATATGCGAAGGATTAAAACCTAGTTCTAGCATACAATAATTCGAGCAAGAATCAAGACAAAATTGATTTTTTACCTCCCCGACGATCCTATCTCGCATGTTATGCACCTCCGGGTCCGGATACAACACATCCGGATTCCTCGACGATGGCACGAAGGAAGTGCAATTCCTTTGAAGGTCCGCCCTTTGCTCAATGGCCCCTTGACCCCGTTGACGACGACCTCTCCTTACTCTTTCCGCCATAACAAGCGAAATGCGGAGGATTTACTTGGGGAATTTGGATCAAAAATGAAGTTTTCTCTCCCTCTCTCTCGGTTGTTCAAGAACTGGAAGGGGAAATAATGGGAAATGCTTCGTTGCTGAAGCTGATCAAATTCTGGGAATTCAAAATCTCACAAAGGTCCGTACGGACCTCTTTGCCCACAAAGAAGATCCGTACGGACCTCTTTGCATTATTTGGTCAAATTTCTCCTTTGCCCTTATAATCTTTGCCCCTGGCTGTCCAAATGCCTTTTTCAGCAGATTCAATGCAGTTTGGTCCTTAACCCAACAAAATAAACCCCGGCCGTCATCGTAAGTCCGGATTTCGCCCACTAAACGGTAAAATTAACATCGGCCGTCATCATAAGCCCGAACCTCGCCCACTAAACGGTAAAACAAACACAAAAGGCGCAAATGCCTCCAAACACAAATCCCAAGGCACAAGATGCCTCCAGAACACAAAACGGTGAACCAAACACCGGCCATCAAAGTAAGCCCGAAATCACCTTCTCAGCGGATAAAGCCCATACGAGACTACGCGTCCCCAACAGACGAACACCGGCAGTCATCGTAAGTCCAACCTTGCCCCAGCGGATAGAACACGAGGCACTCACGCCTCCCAAAAAAATACACGTCAGAGGACACAACACATCCCCATACACGACACAAACACCATCAGAGGACACAACACATCCCCACGCATGACACAAACACACGTCAGAGGACACAACACATCCCCACGCACGACACAAACACATGTCAAAGGACACAACGCGTCCTCACGCACGACACAAACACAGTCAGAGGACACAACACGTCCTCACGCACGACACAACCACAGTCAGAGGACACAACACGTCCTCACGCACAACACAACCACAGACAGAGGACAAGTCACGTCCTCACGTACGACGCAACCTCAATTAGAGGGCATAACACGTCCTCATCACTATCTCCAGCCCGGAAGGCTTTAAATCACTCAGTCCGGGAGACTGCATAAATCAGCCGAATCACTATCTCCAGCCCGGAAGGCTTTAAATCATTCAGTTCGGGAGACTGCATAAATCATCCGAATCACTATCTCCAGCCCGGAAGGCTTTAAATCACTCAGTCCGGGAGACTGCATAAATCAGCCGAATCACTATCTCCAGCCCGGAAGGCTTTAAATCACTCAGTCCGGGAGACTGCATAAATCAGCCGAATCACTATCTCCAGCCCGGAAGGCTCTAAACTACCCAGTCCGGAAGACCGCATAAATGTCCCAAAACATTTTCACAATTAGGTAGACCCCTTCAAACAGTCACAATTAGGTAGACCCCTTCAAACAGTCACAATTAGGCACAAACGCCTCCACACTCACAATTTCACGATGGTGGAACTACGTTCAGGCTTGATTCCCGCCAGGGATACGTAGGAATCCTATCCCGCCAGGGATACGTAGGAATCCTATCACAGGGTCCAGCCAACCGACCTATACGGTCATACAGGACGCTACCACATCCTCACAACCGACCTATACGGTCACCCAGGATGCCACCACATCCTCACAACCGACCTATACGATTACCTAGGACGCCACCACGTCCTCATAACCGACCTATACGGTCACACAGGATGCCACCACGTCCTCACAACTGACCTATACGGTCACACAGGACGCCACCACGTCCTCACAACCGACCTATACGGTCACCCAGGATGCCACCATATCCTCACAACCGACTTGTACGGTCACACAGGATGCCACCACGTCCTTACAACCGACCTATATGGTCACCCAGGATACCACCACGTCCTCACAACTGACCTATACGGTCACTCATGACGCCACCACGTCCTCACAACTGACCTATACGATCACCCAGGACGCCACCACGTACTCACAACCGACCTATATGGTCACCCAGGACGCCTCCACGTCCTCACCACCGACCTGTACAGTCACACAGGACACCACCACGTCCTCACAACCGACCTAAACGGTCACCCACAGGATACCACCACGTCCACACACAGAGTCTCAGTTAAAGGACATCACACGTCCTCGTACACGACAATAGTCACCCCACACACGAACTACGATCAAGCTTGATTCCCATACGGGATACGTAGGAATCCTATCACAGGGTCCAGCCAACTGATCTAAATGATCACCCACAGGACACCGCCATGTCCTCACGAACCGACCTACACAGTCACCTCCTCTCCCAACACGCGATCCAGATCAGGACCCTTATCTTATCGACGACCCCACTTCCTCCATAAGTGACATCGCCGAGGGACTTCTGTAAGTATCCCAATCTGGATCACCCTCTTTTGAACACCCAGGAAACACCACAGACTCACTCAAACGTAGTCTCGAACACCCGAAAACCTCAAAAAACCCTCAAAGTCCCAAAAAACCACCAACCAAACCAAGGGGGGGCCTGTCTGGGATAAAAAAGCACAAAAGGACTTTTTGGGAACTATGCAAAAATTGGAAAAGCATAGAAGGTCCGTACGGACCTCTTTACATGCTAAAAGGTCCGTACGGACCTCTTTGCTACCAAACCTCATAATTAATGAATCCTCTTAAAGTCCACATTATTCCCTCAAATCCGAAAAAACTAAAATCTTGGATTACCTAGAGGTCCGTACGAACCTTATTGCAAATTTTCCTACACTATAAATAGAGGGCTTCCCCTCCCTCATTTTACATAACTTCCTCTTCTCCTCTCCTCCAAGCCCTCTGGCTCCCCCTCTAAGTCCTTTCGAGGCAATCCCGGTCCCTTTTAGTTCCTTTCGGGGCCTTCTGAGCTCCCTCGTGGTGCTCCGAAGCCCTTTCGAGCGCTTCCGAGATGCTCCCGCGCTGCCCCGAGGCACTCTCGAGCTACTCTGAGGCACCTCGTGGTACTCTGAGGCCTTGCCTGGTCTTTCCCGAGGCGTCATGGCCCTTTTCGAGCCAAACCGGCAATTCGGACGCACGCCGAACCTCTGCCCGAATTCAGCCAACGATCCCGACGCACGCCGAACCTCTGCCTGAATCCTGCCAACGATCCCTGCGATCCAAATGCACGCCGAAACTATGCCCGAGTGCACACCTAACAAACCCGAGGCACGCCGAAGCTCTCTCCACAGACAACCGACACATCCCGAAGCAATCCCAGTCCGTCCTGGAACACTATTCCATCCTTAAACACTATTCCCCAGCAGAAGACAGACATGAACCAACATTGGTAAGGCTTCCTTCCTACACTATTTCAATACATTTCAATATGTAGTGTATAATGTAGACATCCGACACAGCATGCATTTTTAAAAGCACATACACACACAATATTTAAAGAAAGAAGGGGTATCGAAAGACTCGTTTTTACGAGGATACTCGGGTGAGCTCTAATATTCTAATATTCTCTTCTCGAGGAGTAACCTGACCTCCGAACTCAAAATTTCATCACACAAAAAAAAAGTTTATTTTTAAGCTGATGCCTTTTCTCAATGTTTTGGGCTTAATCAAAATGGCGTGGCGACTCTACAAAGCAAACACAACAGCGAGACACCTCCCTCCAACGCAAAAGCGAAAATGATAGATGCCGGGGTGCGATTGCGCTGCTTCTCGGATCCGGGTAATTTCAGTAGGTAGAACAAAAAAACAAGGTTTTCTTAATTCCTAGTCCTAGGTTTAATTCATTAATTTTTTCAACTTTCTCGACTTCTATGATTGAAATGAAATGACCATTCGGGTCACAGTTTTGAGCTTGATTTTGGTGTCTGTACTGAATATTGGGGATTGTATGTGCAGGTTTTCGAGACTTGCTTCGTCAAGTCGGGGCTAGATTGCTTGTTTGTGCAGAGCTGCTGCTGAATTTGCCGAAGAGATGTATCGCGCGAGACAAGGTATCTCGCGCGAGACACGCTACTCAGGCGAAATTCCTTTCCTTCTACGAACAGGATTATGTTAGTTATCCCTATATAAAATACCCTATAGTCCAGCCAGATAACTCATCCCAACCCTTCAAACTCTAGAGATATTCTGTTAGGGTCAAATTCTTGTCTTCTTTTCCAACCATGTGATCCATGGCTTCCAAGGAGATCGTCCCAACGTCCATGATTGTTGATGATTTTTCTCTGCCGTCTGACGTAGTCGAAGCATTCAAGCAAGCATCAAGAGATTTCGTAAGGTCGTTTCGCAATAGATCTTGCAATAAGTTTATAGCAGAATTCGGATTCAGAATCCTTTTCACCTTGAAGAACCTCCAACCGGATTGGAATCTTTTGCAGGGTGCTGCTTGATTTTGGGATCCTTCTGTTCATCTCTTTAATTTTTCTCTTAATGAGATGGTGCCTACTGTTGAGGAATTCGCCATTATCTTGGATATGTCGTTGACTGGTGAGATTGCTGTTCCTAAATACAATAGGAATCATTCAGAGGCTTTGAATGAATTTCTAGGGATCCCCCTTGATACTTGCTATGAGTTGGACTACCGCCGGTGGGTAGATTGTTCTTCTTTTCCTGAACGCTTCAGCGGAGATTCAGATGATGAGGCCTTCCATGTTTACAAATGGAACTTTCTGGCCCTTTCTCTTTTCGGAGATGTTTTTTTCACGTGCAGGGATGGCTTGGTTGACTCCCAATTGGTGAAAATTGTTCTGCAGGCTAGGAAACGTTCTAGGAACATTATTCCGCTAATCTTGGGTGAAACCCTGCATGGTCTTGATGAGTTGCATAAGATTGCTGCCATGACTCAAGGGAGTCCTCTTTTGTTGACTATTTGGCTTAGGGAACATCTCAAGTTGGTAGGTCCCCCATTGGAGTATTCCCCATTCACATACCATATGAGGAAGTTGCTGATCAAGGATCTCTCGGTAGATGAGTGGGCCAAGTTGATTGCAAAGACTACCACTGCAGATATCATTTGGTGTCCACCTTATTGGAGATTGAACAAGTATGTTGCCAATACCAAGGGTTTTGACTGGGTTGTTCTCCCGGGTTTGCGAGATTCCTTCTTTTATTTTCCCAAGCGGGTGCTCCGCCAGTTTGGCCAGCAGCAGGACACTTATCTTTTCGAAGGAGCCTCTCGTGAGGTGTCTTATATCGGTGTAGAGTTTGCGAAGGTGTTAGCTCAAGCATGGTGTGAAGGAACTAATCGCGACCGCTGGTTGAACCTTCAGACTTTTGATGCAAACTTCTTTTTATCTGACAAGTATTTAGATTGGTTCCTACATACCGGTCACCCTAATGTGGAGAAGATTGATGATCTGCGGCTTTCACTGTTAGGGGATTCCTTTGTAGCTAGCAGTATTTTGTGAAGGAGCGAGGCTCAGTCTGATCCTGCTAATGTATGGACTGATCCAACCCAGGATTTTCTTGATGGGGATTGGTATGAGAGGCGAGGCAAGGGTATGCCCGGAAAGACGCAAGCTTTAGATAGGCCCAATGTCTTCAAGAGGATTTTGGAGTCCGTTTTCACTCATCTCGAGGGATGTTCTACTTCGAAGGGCTCAAAACGTAAGAGAGATCGCGATGACGGGGGCGATCATATCCGCCGGCCTACTAAATCAATGAAAGGCTAGATCCTAAAGAGTACCAAGAGATTGCTTTGATAGATCAATAGTTTTATTATATTTTTTTTCAAGATTGTTAGCTTTGCAAATTAGTCGTTGTGGTTAGGATTTCCCCTTTGTCATTAATAAAAGGACAAAATTTTATTTATTTATTTGATTAGACCGAACCCGAAGGCTGCCTACATTCCTCTTTTACAGCAATTAAATAAGAGGCTCAGGTCTGACGTAGTTCATTTTTGAAAGAAAAAAGGACAAAATATGGCTTCTGGCCGAAGGGTAGTCTCGCGCGGGACAAGGCCTCTTTTTTTTTTTTTTTATGCACACCCTTTCTTTTGCCTAGACTGTCCCTTCGCGCGGGACAAGGCCTCTAATTTTTTCCTAGGCCGTCCCCTTCGGGATTTTCAACCTAGCGAGCATTTTTTTTCTTTTTAAGAGGCCAAGTCAGGCGAAGTATTTCTTGAGCTTGTCCATGTTGACTGGCTTCGGTAGCTGATCTCCGTCTAAGTCTACCAGCTGAAGGGCTCCCCCAAAGAATATCTTCTTCACGATGTAGGGTCCTATCCATCTTGGTCCCCACTTACCTAAAGGGTTAAAAGGTCCAGGACGATGTTCACGGAGATCCAGGTCGCCTACTCTGATATTCCTTGTCTTGACCTTTTTGTTGAAAGCTCTTGCCATTCTTCTTTGGTAAGCTTGAGTGTGCTCGGCTGCTTTCAGCCTCCTTTTGTCTAGCAAGGCTAACTATTCATATCTGCTTTCTAGCCAGTCGACTTCATTCACTTGGTTTTCTAGGAGAACCCGTAGTGATGGTATTTCCAATTCTATTGGTAGGACAGCCTCCATACCGAATGTGAGGGCGTAAGGAGTCTCCCCTGTAGCCGTTCGGACTGAGGTGCGGTATCCCCAAAGTGTGAAGGGCAGCTTGTCGGGCCAATCTTTCACAGTGATTGCCATTTTTCTGATGATGGTTTTGATTGTTTTGTTTGCTGCTTCAACTGCTCCATTTGTCTGAGGACTGTAAGGAGATGACTTATGCCTTATGATTTTGTACTCTGTTAGGAGGCGATCGGTTTCTTTCTCGAAGTGCGAGCCATTATTAGATATCATCTCTTGCGGGACTCCGTATTGGCAGATGATGTTGTGCTTGATGAATTCTGCTACTTTTCTGGCATTCAAGACTTTGTAGGAGGCGGCCTCGATCCATTTAGTGAAATAGTCGATAGCTACTAAGACGAAACAGTGTCCATTGGCTCCTGCGGGCGTGACCTTTCCAATCACATCTATGCCCCATATTGAGAACGGCCAAGGAGACGTCATAGGGTACAGTAAGGAAGGCGGTGCGTGCTGAAGGTTGGCGTGTATCTGACACTTATGGCATTTCTTGACCATGCTGGTATAGTCGGCTTCCATGGTTAGCCAAAAGTACCCTTGTCTGATGATCTTTTTGGCGAGCATGTTTTCACTCATATGGGTTCCACATAAATCTTGATGAACCTGGTCCATTATTTCTTGGGCCTCTTCTTCGGTGGCACAAATGAGGTTTCCTTGGGAGTATTTTTTGAATAGATGGCCAGCAATGATGACGTAATTAGCTGCCATCCTTTTAAGGGTGATCTGAGTCTTCTGGTCGGTCTCAGGCGGAATGGTTCCATCTAGGATGAAATGCCAAATGTCATGGTACCACGGTTTCTTTTTGGAGTCCTCAATGGTGGCACATTCGGATGAACACTTGTCTTTGCAGTCATGGAGATCTATAACGGCGCAGTAGGCAGGAGTTGCGCGCCAGGTTATTTTGAAGGGTTTGACTGCCTTTCCTGCAGGGATTTCAACCAAGGAGGAAAGGGTAGCCAATGCATCAGCAAACCGGTTCTTGTCTCTGGGAAGATAGTGGAATGAGATATCCTGAAATTGTTGCACCAACTCTTGGAGGTGGGCATTGTATCTTTGAAGGGTTGGATCTTGGATCCTCCACTTCTTCAGTGTCTGATTGATGATTAATTGGGAGTCCCCAAATACCTCAAGTTCAATTACGTTGCGCTCTAGAGCTGCCTCGAGCCCCGCTATGCAAGCTTCATATTCTGCGGTGTTATTGGTGGCGTCAAAGTCAAGACGTATTGCTAGTGGAGTATAGATGTCGTCGGGATCTACTAACAACATTCCGATGTCGAACCCTTTCTTGTTGGCTGCGCCATCAAAAAATAATTGCCACTTATTTTCATCTTCTATACTCATGATGTCTTCATGAGGGAATCGCGGGTCTTTCCCCTTCACTTCGTCGCAAGGAAATTAAACCAACTGATCTGCGAATACACTGCCCTTGATGGATTTCTGAGTGACGTAAGTGATATCGTATCCCGCGAGCATGAAATACCATTTAGCCAGTCGCGAAGACAAATTTGATTTGTCTAGGATGTACTTCAAAGGATCCATTCTTGCGATGAGACGAAATGGGAAGGCTTCCATATAGTGCTTTAGCCTTTGTGATACCCAGACAAGAGCAACGCAAGATTTGTCAAGTAGAGAGTAGTTGATTTTGCTGCCTTGGAATCTGCGGCTGACAAAGTAGATTGCATTCTCTGTATGTGAAGCAGGCTGTTCTTGAGTGAGCATAGCCCCTAGCGCATTGTTGGTAACCGTGAGGTATAGCTTTAAGGGCTTTTCCTTGTGTGGTGGAGCCAGGATGGGTGGGGAAGTTAAGTAGTGCTTAACTTCCTCGAATGCTTCTTGACATTCCTCGATCCACTCTTGAGGTGCATTTTCCTTAAGTAGCTTGAAGATAGGATCGCACATTGTAGTCAATTGATTGATGAATCGACTGATATATTGGAGTCTGCCCATAAATCCCTTTACTTCTTTCTGTGTTCTGGGTGGAGGCATGTCTATGATGGCCTTTATCTTGGCGGGGTCTGCTTCTATGCCACGCTCGGTGACCATGTACCCTAAGACTTTCCCTTTGACCACTCTGAATGAGCATTTTGCGGGGTTGAGCCTCATCTTGTGTTGTCTCAGTAGATTGAAGAATTTTCTGAGATCTCTGAAGTGCTGACCATCTGTCCCTTCTGAGATCTCTAAATCTTCTTAGTCTCTCGTGAAAGCTTCTTTCGGGTTCCGGATCAAAATTGTCAAAGTATGTCCGAGTCCGTTTCATGCACTAAGAGAAAAACACTTGAAGAGAGATTAAACGCAACAATTTATCGGAAGAGAAAGCAAAATAGTAAAAACGAAATAAAAACTAAAAATTATGTAGTAAAGACAAAAATAAAAGTAAACCGCCACCCCTGCAACGGCGCCAAAACTTGTTCGGTCGAAACCTAACGGTTTATTTATATCCGCAAGCGCACGGGCTATTGTAATATAAGCGGGTGCAAGTACGAGTCGATCCCACGTAGACAGGTTTACTTTAGGAAATATTTTTGTCTTTAGAAATTATAGAAAAGATTGGGGGGAGATAAAGTTTGTTTTTAGAAAATAGAAAGAACATAAACAGAAAATACTTTAATTAAATTCTTATAAAACGAAGCATTCTTGGGATTGGAAATCATACACATAATATTGTTCATCAAATCGTCATTGTCTTAGAGATAAAGATTTTCATAAAAAGCAAGGATGATACGTTCGGCTTGCACTACTTCTCACGGTCAAGCAAGTAGTGTTGTATTCTTCACTAATTATGTCCTAACTGTTTGAGATTTCCGTTTATGGTGCTCCCGCCCTGTCACAAACGGGCATTCCGGCTTATCTCTAGCTGACCATAATTAGTAAGAACCCTTTAAGAACGAGAGTCAACATATTTTCCATCAAAGGAACATCCCTAGGCCATTGAGCTACTTTCGTGATCAATGGAACCTAGTTTCTTTATATGGTTCCGTCAATCGAGATTCTCCGCTAGGTACTTCTCTCAATTGACTGAATCATACAATTTGGATGTCTCCAAAATGTAAGGCATTTAGAGAATAACATAAAGAAATTGTTTAGATGAAGATAGAAGATAAGACTTTTCATTTTTAGATGATGAACATGTATGTTTTTGAGTTTCCAACCCCAAGAATAAGGGGGATTTACTCACTAGCCATCTATAACATATAAGCAATTAAAATAAGAGATAGAGTAAGAAGAACTTATGATGAAAGTAGAAGGCAAATGCTGGAAATAATGCTTTACTTTATTACTTTTCTCCAAAGTAACTCCAAGAACAAACTATGAACTTTGATCTTCAAATCTCTTTGGAAATTGTTATCACAAGTATTTGTGTTTTCTATACTATGAAGTATCAGTAATTTCTCTCTAAAATTCGGTATCTAAGACTGATTACAAGGGTCCTATTTATAATTGGGAGGAGACTCTTCAAGAAGGTGCCATCAAAAGGTGCCTTTACATCTGCAGTCACGGTTATGCACGGCCGTGTCAAGGATTTTGCACGGCCGTGCACCCTTGGCGCCAAAATTGAATTTGAATTGGGAAGACTTGCACGGCCGATCCGAAACTAGCTGCACGGCCGCTCCGAGGTTGGCACGGCCAGGCCACTTTCTTGCTCGGCCACTCCATGGATTTGGGGCCAAAGATGGTTGGCCATGGCCTATGATGCACGGCCACTCCAGACTTTGCTGCACGGCCGCTCCTCCTGGGTTTCATCTTGTGTGTTCATTTTGCTTGGTGATCCTCCATTCTTTTGGACCAAAGTGTCCAAGTATCCTTGTGATATAAAAAGATCCTAAAACCTGTCTTAAAATGCAAGAAATATACCAAAAGGCGTAAAATCCAAATAATATGAAAAAGTAACTAAAAAGCACTTAAAATGAAATGAGAAATGATGATTTATTCATGTAAAAGCATATAAAACTTAGGATAATTGACTATATAATAGTCACTTATCAATAATCATGTCGTCCACGTATACCTCTATTTCCTTGGGGATCATGTCATGGAATAGTGTCGTGACTGCCATTTGGTAAGTAGCCCCAACTTTTTTGAGACCAAACGGCATGACCGTATAACAGAACGTCCCCCAAGGTGTGGTGAATGCCGTTTTTGTAAGTACCCCAATCTGGATCACCCCCTTTCAAACACACGGGAAACACCGCAGACTCATCAACGCAGTCTCGGAGACCTCTGGCACTCAAAACCCTCTCAAAACCCTCTCAAACCCCCAACCAAACCAAGGGAGGAGCCTTCCTGGGATAAAAGGGGACAAAAGGACCTTTTGGGAATTTTCAGGAAATTGGGAAAGCAATATTGATCCGTACGGACCTCTTTGCTGTCATAATTACTGAATCCCCTTAAAGTCCACAATATTCCCTCAAATCCCGGAAGAAATGATTACCCAAATGCATGTTTGGTCCGTACGGACCTCTTTGCATGCTGAGTTGGTCCGTACGGACCTTCTTGCATGGGGGACATCATCATTCCGTAATATTCACCATCATTGCGCATTCCCTCAAATCGAGGAAATCCAAAATTCCTCGGGATAACCAAGGAGGTCCGTACGGACCTCTTTGCTCCGAAATTTTTACTATAAATAGAGGGCTCCCCCTCCTCATTTTCACACACCTCCCTCTTCTCTCTTCCTCCCTTAGCCTTCTGGCTCCCCTCTAAGTCCTCTCGAGGCACTCCCGGCCCCTTTCGGATCCTTCCGAGGCCTTCCGAGCTCCCTTGTGGTGCTCCGAAGCCTCCCCGAGCGCTCCCGAGACGCTCCCGCGCTGCCCCGAGGCACTCTCGAGGTACTCTGAGGCCCCTCGTGGTACTCCGAGGCCTTGCCTGGTCTTTCCACGGTGTCCCGGCTCTTTCCGAGTCAAACCGACGATCCCAAACCACGCCGAAACTCTGCCCGAGTGACTCCTGCCACCACAACGCACGCCGAACCTCTGCCCGAGTGACTCCTGCCACCACAACGCACGCCGAACCTCTGCCCGAACGCAGCCTACAACCTCAACTCACGCCGAAACTCTGTCCGCGAACAACCGGCATCTCCCGAAGCAATCCCGATCCGTACCGGAACGCTACTCCGACCTCAAACACTATTCCCCAGCGGAAGACAGACACGAACCAACATTGGTAAGGCTTCCTTCCTATACTATTTCAATACATTTCCATACATAGCATACAATGTAGACATCCGATACAACATGCATTTTTAAAAGCACACACACACACACACACAACATTTAAAGGATATTAGGGGTATCCGAAAGACTCGTTTTACGAGGCTACTCGGGTGAGCTCTAATATTCTAATATTCTCTTCCCTGGAGTCATCGACCTCCGAACTCAAAATCTCATCACACAAAAACAGTTTAAAATTATCTTTAAACTGATGCCCTTTTTCAATGTTTTGGGCTTAATAAAAACGGCGTGGCGACTCTACAAAACAAAAACGGCGAGACACATCGCTCCAACGCGAAAGACGCCAGATGCCGGGGCGCGATTGTGCTGCCTCTCGGATCCGGGCTATTTCAGTTGGCGACTCCGCTGGGGACATTTTGTTTTAAAAACTTTTAAACAAAACAAAAGATTTTTAAAACAATGATGAGGGTCAAACTTTCATTTTACCCCTTCCTTTAACTGTTGTGTGTGTGTGCACGTGCTTCGTTTTTATTTTACAAAAAAAAAAATAAAAATACAAAAAAATATGCATCAATATACATACATGTGCATCCATTTAAAATTCTTCAAAAACTTCGTTTTACTCGGAAAAAGAATTTTAGAGACCGCACACTACGCGCACTTCTTGCCTCGGTTACACCGCACTCTACTCACCGCCGCTCGGTTACACCGCACGCTACGCGCACTTCTTTGCCTCGGATACACTTGCACACTACAACCCTCAACCGGAGTGGTCTCGGTTGCAGTCCGTTAGGTCTTCCTAGGCCTCTTGGACGCGCACGGGATCATTCCAAACATCCCATCCTAGCCAAGCGTCAACCCCGCACGTTTGAGTCTTGAGTCACACTCTGTCCCGGACTCGGTTGGTTTTTACTCCGTCCGTGTCATACGGCTTTGGATACATATACCATGCCGGCCATTTTTCGAGTCAAGGCTCGGAACTCAAGATCCCTTGCGCAAGCAAAGCGATGAAAGGTCATGCTAAAATCTTGACTCCGATCTTGATTTCCGGCTACACCTGCACGATGTTCCGTCCCCGATATACATCCATGCTCGCATGACACCATGTCATCACGCCTTTGATACGTCGGCCATGACGATATGACCTACCTAACGCCTAACGTCACGCATCCCTTGCGCAAGCAAGGCAAAGAGAGGTCATGCCGAACTTTTGACCCGATCTTGACTCGGTGGCCGGCTCGGTTCACTATTCACATGGCTAACGCGTCAAAACGAACATGACAGCTCGGTCCTTAGGTTCAATTTTTCTTTTAGGCCGGTGGAAACCACTTGCACTATAGACCCTCGCCCGGGGGCCGGCCCACCCGGGATGTCGAAATACAGTGCAAAACGAGGGGCTTATAGCCGCACGCATGGTCTCCATCGACCCAGATCTAGCATAGTTGCGAAAAGAAGAGCAATCTTTTCCAACCTACCTAGGATTCTGAGAAAACATGTTTTAAGTAAATTAAAACAACAAAAAAAAATAAAAGAAACGGAAACCGCATGCCACGTGAGCTGTCCCCCTTTTATCCCGTTAGGCCACTCCTGTGTCTAAACCTTGCCCGTCACCCCCTCCAAAATAACCGAGAGTGGTTGAGAATCCCCAGGAAGCCGCCTTTTCGCACGAGGTCACAAGGTCCGATAGCCCTTCCAGCTCAACTGGCCCGCACTGGCCCAATACTCCCACGACGGGATCAACAGATAACAAGGTGAGGAAACGGAACCCCGCCACTAAGGAACCTCCAGCACAATGGAGGAGGTGCCGCGAGCCTTCGAAACCATCAAGAAGCGCCAAGAGGAACAAAGAAGCTTTCGGGATCGTAGAGCACCTGCGTCTTCGAGGAAATCGCCAGGTTCCTCAACCCGATGGAACCTTTCGTTCTCATAGAAGACGAAGACATACCGGCTCCCCCGGGCCAAAGCTATCGGCGGGTCCCGCCTCCGCCAAGCTACGAGATCCCAAAGCAACGCAGCGGCTCTCGCTCAAAGCTCCCCCTTAGGCGTCGGTCAAGCGGCTCCGGCATGCCCGCCTCAGCACGGTGGCTTCCGGCCACGCACATCAAGCTTCGGTACCAACGGCACACATACGTGCTCGCTCCGCGAGATCCTAATGCATCTCGGCATCCCCCGTGATTCAATCCTTTGCCCCTATACGAGCCTCGCAACCACAATCAAAAGTCCCCATGCTTGCCAGTGGGATAGGCATCCCGGGCGGATATCCCGACATCTCAAGCTTGCCACCTCGGCTAGTCCGCCAATCGGGGCTAACGAATCATTTCCCCGGCTCCCAAACACAACCCTTAGCGGACCCGGCAATCACGCCCTCAACTTCAACACCCCGTGGTATGGGTTGGTATACACTCAACTACCTCCCCAAGACTCCCGAATGGCGATCCCATCGGCCAATCCACCCCCATCTTCGGTGTCCGTCCCCAACGGTAACTCCACCTCGAACAGTGATCCCCATGGCTTGGCCGATTGAACAAATGAAAGACATGCAAGGCAAGCTAGCTAGTTCTCGGAAGGACTCCCTCCCGCCTACCGATCCGAACAAAGTGGTCCCTCTCCCTCCAAAGTTCGGGATGCCGGAAATGGAAAAGTTTTGACGGAACGAGAATGCCCAAAACCCACATCGACACTCTACGTCCCGGGTATGAGAGCCAAAGGGGCAACCCTCAACGGATGGCATCATTTTCGGCATTCCCTCAAATCCACAAAGCACTAAGGTGGTTCCTCAATGTGAAGGCGTAAAACCGCTCCACGTGGGATCGGATCGCGGAAATCTTCCTAGAGAAGTACCGCGCCAATCTTGAATGGGAAACAAACCGCCATGACACCGCAAGCCACCGAACAAAAGGATGACGAACCGGTGGGCGAGTTCTACAAAAGATGGAACTGGAAGCTAAGCGAGATAATGGATCCACTTTCCAAAGAAGAGCAGATGGACATCTTCCATTCTGCCTCAAACCATCTTTGAGGACCTTGATCGGCCCACCATTTCTATCCGGATCTCCGTGCCATGGTCAACGCCGGAACAAAGTTTGAAAAGACTACGAGTCTTCAAAAGGCAACGGCAACCCCGCCTCATCTTACCGCTATCGAACAAACTCCGGCAACTTCAACTCCCGCCCGACCAAAGGAAAGGAAGCAGCCAGGAACGATGCACTACATTCGTAACGGAGCTCGGGTAAACCGCGATCAAGCGGCCCCAAAGAATAACAACCCCCTCGCTTCCCACAGCCTCCAACATTTAGATAACCTCGGAAATGCCCTTGGGTCAAGTATTTGAAGCTTTGGTGAAGCGAAATCTTCTCAAACCACTCGAGAATTTCCAACCGAAGACTCTCAAGCCCAACATGGATATGAGCAAGCCGCGCCTTCCACAACTACCCCAGGCCACACCACCGACAGGCAATTGCTTCGTGCTCAAGCGGGTGGTCCAGGGGCTCATCGAGGAGGGAAAATTGGAACGCCCTCGCGGTCCCAATACCATCGGAAATCCATTCCCCAGGAACGACAGGTAAACTCAATAGCCTTTGACGAAACTCCAAGCGAGAGCGGACTCACGCAATTTCCGAAACCGTCGGCATGCCGTCCCGCTACGACCGGAGGCGTGAAACCGTAGTCAAGAGATCTCGTGACCGGAATTCCGACAAGAACGCCCAGGGCCACCGTCTCCCTACGATCTTTGCCCCGGCCAAGGCATACAAATGGATGGATCGAACGTTCCCTAAGAGACTGAAAGTCCAACTGCAGCACGGGAAGCGTTTAGCCTTCACGTACGATGACTTGCCAATATGTGAGAATCGGCACAACGAAGCCCTCCTCATCCTCATAAAAATAGAGATGTTCTTCCTCCCGAACGTCTTGATTGATAACGGCTCCGCTATCAACATCATCGCTTTGAGCACACCGGCGACTCCACATCGACCGTTCTCGATAAGGCCTTCACCTCGGGTAATCCGAGCCTATGACTCCACCGCACGACCAATAGTAGGAGTCATCAATTTGAGGATCCACTCCGACGTACAACCGGAGCTTCGGTAGAGTTCCAAGTCGTGGAAATCAAACCCACCTTCTCTCGCTTTGCTGGGACGGCCTCGATACATCGATGAAAGCAAGATTATCTACTCTTCACCAATGCGTGAAATTCATCAATGCCAACGGAGCGATCGAAGTGATCCGCGGAAGCAAGGTGCAATGGCAAGTGCTTGGCCAGCAAGCTATGACCCGAGGAAAGAAGGTCCCGACATGACCGAATACTCTTCTCCGAGATGATTCTCCTACCCCCGTCCCGCTACGAAGTGGATCCTTACATCCACGCTCTAAGCCGCGACGAGCCGGAAATTGAAGAACTCATGGGTCGGGATGACAACTCGACATATGCGGCGTGAAGAATGCTTCGAGAGAGGATCAAGAGATGGATGCCCTAATGGAGATTGATCGAGGAGTAGACCCTTACTTCGCCGAAAACCCTCTTGCAAGCGGCTCATCACCGATCCCCGCACAAAGACAACCCTCTAGCCGACACTCTCGGATCTTACGGGGACGGCCATCACGGCTTAGTTCAATTCAACATTCCGGTGTCCGACACAGACGAACAGTGGCGCAACCTCCTCCAAGGCTTAATCGGGGAAGGAGATATAGCATGCCCGCTCGAATCGAGACATTGTAAACGTCGGTCCAAGCAAAAATCCCGAGATAAAGAAGCAGATTCTATGAAAGTGATCAACACGAGCAAAGAATCCACTCCGAATCGTGAATGCTTCGCCCTCCTAGAAGTAGCCCTCGCCGACTTCTATCATCAAAAACCCCCAAGGACTAGTGGCAACACTAATGGAGGGACATCATCGGGAGCACCTAAAACCTCCGCGATCGGTTTGAAATCGAACCGCATGCAAGCTACTTTCCGGGACTCATGCCAAGGGAAGATTGGCCACCCGAACCAAAGACTAATTCCTTTCTAGAGCTACAGCCATCCGAGAGTAATGAAGCCTGGTCCAATCCCTCGTCGCCTATAGTCTAGCTTCGAGTCTTGTTGTCTGTGTATTCACATCTTTTGTGTCTTTTGACGGCTTTACGCCCGACGATTGTGAATCTTTGGTCAACAATGTACAGTCTTCACGCTTTCAATAAAAGGTCCGACCTTCCTAAAAAATCATTTCATTGCATTAACTAATCAAAACAAGTTAATAACAATTCATCTATACAAAAGGCAAACACATTAATTAAGTAAATGCATCAAGCAAACATTTAAGCATGTTGTCAAACGAGAGAAAAACCGGGCCCAAGCTGCCGAGAAGGTTTTAATCACAACGATTTGCAAGATTGCTGAAGAGCCAAAGAGACGCAAGTCCGACGCCATTTCCCAAAGACAAACCAGATTTTCCAATACCTCAAGAGCTGGGAAACCACCTTCATGAACAAGGAAGACCCACACGTAAGGGGTCAAAACCAAGAGCATCATGGCCCTAAAACGCCTTGCCTCTCACTTCGTCATCCTCGGGGACATGCTATACAAGAAACGCTACCACGGGCCACTCCTACGCATTTGCGTCGCCCAAGAAGAAGCAACAAGTTCATGAACGAAGTCCACAATGGGGCTTGCGGTCCCCACATGAACGCCGTAGCCCCGAGATGCAAATCATTCTCGTGATGGGCTACTACTGGATCTCCATGGAGGCAGAGTGCATCCACTTTGTCCGAAAGCCGCGACAAGTGCCAACGGCCTCTCCAACCTCAATCATCTCGCGCCCCACGATCTCTACGCATGACTACACCTCGGCCCTTCGCCACTGGGGGAATTGACGTCATCGGGAAAATCGCTCCGCCCGAGCGGCAATCTGGCCACGAGTTCATCTTAGTAGCCATCGACTACTTCACCAAATGGGTCGAAGCCAAGTCCTACAAGGTACTCACTTCCAAGAAGGTCGCGCATTTCCTCAAGGAAAACATCATCTCGCCGATACGGCATCCCAAATGAGGTCATATCGTACAACGGTTCACACTTCGAGGGGGAATTCGACGCAGCCGTGGCTGAATTCAAGATCACACGCCACAAATCTTCTCCCTACCGGCCACAAACAAACGGCGCCGTGGAAGCGGCAAACAAAAACCCTCGAACGGATCATCCGAAAATGACCACCCGAGGACGAGATTGGCCCGAGAAGCCGCACCTTGCACTTTGGGGCTACCGCACATCGGTCAGGAATGTATGACCACGGGAGAAACCCCATTTGCCACGACATACGGGATGGAAGCGATCCTTCCCATCGAGCTAGAAATCCTCACTCCGAGTCTTCTTTGGAAAATGACATCAACGAAGTTGAATGGCTCGGCCGACACGACGAATTAGCTCGCTAGACGAGCGACGACTAAAGGCCATGGAACACGTCCGAGCCTATCAAAGCAGATGGCTAGAGCTTTCGACAAGAAAGTCAAATCCCGAGACATCGGGGAAGGTGACCTTGTACTCAAAGAAAAGCCTCCCACTCGAACCAACCCACCGGGAAAATGGGAACCCACATGGATCGGCCCTTTCGTGGTTCAAAAGATCTTCTCCGGAGGCGCCATGAAGCTAATGTACCTAGACGACAATCCCTTCATGAATCCAAATAACGGAAGCAAACTTCGCGAATACTTCGCCCTGAAGAAGGACAACCGTGCATCTCTTGGCACTCCATGTAGTGTCGAACTACGCGGACCTGAGCCCTCTAAGTCCGGAGAACGTAGGCAACCTTAATTGGTCCGGTCTAAAAATACACAAAAAGTCAAAAGTTTGAATGTTAATCAAGACCTCCATCAAGCTACGCACTTTTCAAGAACACGCCTCAGTCACCTTGACCAAGTCAAACGACGGCGGCAACATCGAGAACATCAGGGTCGCTCGACATCAACGGCCCGACT